>PYUH01000019.1:1001218-1033353 GCA_016808085.1 Suaeda aralocaspica
TCTTCAGGTCATTGTTCACCTAGCATTAACCTCTTACTAGTTGAACTGAATTTGAACATACCTCTTGCTCTCATTAGTATAAAATCCATGATTGCCTTGCAGTACCACTACACTCACTGACAACCTCACCAGGGCCGTGGCAAAATAATTGGAAGCCTGTTCTTAAAAAATCAAATTAGGCCCTTATATTAATAATATCTAGAAAAAAAAAAAAAAAAAAAAAAAAACATCTAGATATTATTAATATAAGGGCCTAATTTGATTTTTTAAGAACAGGGCTTCCAATTATTTTGCCACGGCCCTGGTGAGGTTGTCAGTGAGTGTAGTGGTACTGCAAGGCAATCATGGATTTTATACTAATGAGAGCAAGAGGTATGTTCAAATTCAGTTCAACTAGTAAGAGGTTAATGCTAGGTGAACAATGACCTGAAGATCAGTGTACATGTTTGATAACGAGCCAGCATAACAAGAATGTCACGGGTTCAAAACTCTTCCACCTCTGATACCATATTAATGTGTAATATATTATTAATCCTAGGCATGAGAAGGTTTTCTATGCTATATTTATATCTCGAGCCAAATAGTCTCTTATATAGTCTTCTATAAGGGGACATGATAGAGTACAAAAGTGTCTAACAGTACGGTTATGATTTGTATTTGAGGTAGAAACCTCCTTAGTTTTATAAAGCTAATTTTTTTTATTTAATTTGGCACTCCTGCTTCGCATCAAAAAAAAGATAAAGTACAAAAACAATGTAAGAGATTCAACTATGAATTTAACATGTCTTTTAACGATGTCATGCATTATGCGCGCTGCTGCTAAATAATGACATAGCTTGGTGCGTAAATGAACCCATCAAACTTCTCATAATTACCCGGTTTTCCGTTTTCATGTGTTCCACGTTAAACAAATGCATCATTATAATACTCGATAGGTACATGGCGTCCTCTGAAGCTAAGTACTCAATTTACATAAAATATTAAGCACGTCATTGGAATATAATTATAGCATATAAAACATTTATTTTTCCCAACTTTAAAAAGAAAATTTTTTTTATTTAATTAGTTAATAATTACACTTAAGAACAACCGGGAAAAAAAATTTGTTGTCCCACTTTTTGTGTTCTACTTGTGTGCCATATTTTATAATTGGTTGATAATATTAATTATTAATTTTTTGAATTCAAAAGTGTTGGGCCCTTGTGTAACATACAACCAACCAACGAGAGTAGTTGGCACACAAGTGGTACACAAGTTATAGTACAGGAGATTTAGGCTCTATATGTCCATATGAGAAAAAACTTAACTAACCCATTGGATAAATGACTCGTCACTGATACACTTATATAATATGCGGAGTATTAGTATTCCCAGATGTAGATTGCATTATATATGCATTAATATGTATTAGTAATTGGTAAAATACTTATTAAGTAGATGTATCGATATATGATTGAGGTTAGTCATTTAGTCGTTTTCTGTGTGTGCATAACTGCATACATAGAAAAGGATGTGGGAGTGAAGTAGTGAACTCATGAGAATGATAATAATAATTGAGGGAGGGGAGTACTAGGAAGAAAACAAAACAGACTTCTCTGAAAATAAGTTTATTTGTCTAGAATTGATTTTTGAGAGTAAATGAATGAGAAAATTTGAGTCAGATGATAGTGATAGCCAAACATCTCAAATCTAACCAACTCTTCTGCCCATTAAACACCATAATAGCTTTTTCATATTTTAGAAACTAAATCTAAAATTGTACGTCACATATCTCCATAATACGAATTAAAAGATTTGAGGATGTAAATAAACGAACAAAATAAATTCAAACAAATTATGCAAAATAAGTTGCTACTTTTATAATTGTTTCGTGTATTTGCTCACGTAGCTTAACACCCTCAAATCTTTTCATGTAAATGTAATTCAAAGGGTACAATGCGAGTAATATAAAAGAGATGAAATCAAAAAGAAAAGAAAAAAAAAAGCAATAACACAGTAATAATAATGTACTTTGGTTGCAGTAGAAAATGTGCCATAAGTTGCATTTATGAAACCATCAATAATAATATTTTGACCCTCTCCTTTTCAGAAATATAGCCAGCCAAAGAGTGTTATAGATATATGTACATGTGGGTCAGTGTAAATCAAATGCATGCAACATGCAACCATACTCGACTACTGGAGTAGAGTAGTTTTCTTGTGAATGTACATTATGAATATCCACATTTTCAACACACTACTCAAGTGTCGGTAATGAATGAAGGAATAGGAGAATGTTGGGGTTGTGAGCCCAATTTGTTGATGATGATGAAGTGGAGAATTAGATATCCTTTTGACTTTATGTACCATGCATACATAATTAATATCCTCTGAACGTCCGGCTCGCAACGATGGTATAATACAAAAATAATATTTTAGGGAGTGTCCAAATATAATTAGGCACCCTCTAAATAAAAGTATTTTGTATTTTTAATTTGGTTAAATGTAAATAGGACATTATAGAATTCATTTGAAATTAAAAATAGTATTCATATATTTGACCTGAAATGAATAAAAAAAGCCAAAACATAATTTAAATATTTTTTTTTAAGTTGGACATTTCCAAACAACGAGTGTCGAGTAAGTATAGACTCCCTCCGTTTCTATTTGTTTGATACGCTTTGACTTCCACGCATGCCAATGCACTTGTTTGACCTTAAATATATCTTTTGTTGTGTATATGTAAAAATTATAATAATTGGAAATCAATATTTTAGTCATTGAGACAAAATGAATAAGATCTCATGTGACTATATTATGTTTTATATATTGAAAGTAATTTAAAAGATTATCATATATCTTATGAATAGTGTCAAGATTCCAAATTTATCAAACATTTAGGAATAGAGGGAGTATTATAATAGTATTGGACAATGAAAATTGGACATCTTTAATCTATATTTTGGAGTCCTCAACAAATATTAGGCGTGTTTTTTTACATCATTGTTGCGCGTCAACGTTTACAGAATTTATAATAAATAATGCATGGTCATTAATAATTGATCGAGATTGATTATTCAATTAACTATATAAAATGGAACATTATTATGGAATTGCCTAACACGCAGTATTAGTTTATAAGGTGGTAGTCGATCTCATACTATCATACGTAAAGGTGGTCGATCAACAACGTTAAGTTATACATCGATATTAGATCTAGTGCATGAAATTTAATAGACGGTAATTCAAATTGCGATGGAACTATGTTCTGATAATTAAAGTGATTTTTAATTTTGCGATTCAGACCCACCAAGCTAAGACCAAGCCATGACTTAAAAAATGGGTCATAGCAACAATAACTAGAAACTACCTCTACAAAAGTAGGAGATTAAAGCAGAGCTTCCTAGCTTGCTGCAATCCTTACTTTGCATAGGAATCCCTAATTATATAAGCCTTTTCAAATCGATCGATATTGGACTAGTATTATTGTTTTAAATCCCAACAAAAGCTAAATTATAATTAATCATAGATTCCATTCATTATCTCATACCAATAAATCAATAATACAATATTAGTAAGATTTAATTATTATACGTAGTAGTAGTAGTAGATACAATAACGATGCGCGCAACTCGTATCATGCATACATGCAATTCAAACCAATAGTGCCCTTTAGGAATAGTGGGGTTGCTACTTCAGGATAGAAAAAGTGATTAACTACATGCATACATACGTCATTTACTGTACATATATTTATATTTATAGTTTTATTTTTTTTTTCTTTTTTCCCTTTTTTTTAAAGGAAATATAGGGTTTTTTTTCCTTGTATTATTATTTTTTTTTTCCTGTATTATTATTATTTTTTGGCTATATTGTTTTGTTCCAACGTCTATCTTGGAGACAACTTTGTCTCCCAAACACATCTATCAAGAACTTTGGTTTCCAACTTTGCATGGTTTACAAAAACCCTTGTTTTTTTTTTTTTTAAATTTTAATTTTATTGGATAAACATGCAAAGGCATATTTGTCTTTTTTCCCCCTAGTTCAAACCTAGGTTATTAGTTTATAATTACATCATTATTCTGAGAATTATATCACGATTATAATCCTCTTTCGCTAGCTAGTAAAAGTTAAGTATACATTGTCATTTGGTGATTTGGTTGGTAATTTGGTGTTATACGTACTCGGGCGTTTTACTCTGATGTCTTTGTTGTCATAGTTTGCTCCTATACCCTAGTAATAACATTTACCCGACCGCAATCGATTATGGGCTGATCTAACCCGACACTGACCCGTGTGGCCCTAGCCCTGACCCGCTTAACCATGACATCAACCCACAATTGACCCGCCCAGACCCGCCCAATAACCAGGCCTAGCCCTAGTTGAGATCGCTGCTTAATTATATTTTACACAAGGAAGCGAGGATGATGGACAATGTTGTATATACTTTTTTTTACGTCATATATACTTTTCATTTCAATAATTTTACATATTTTTTTTGTGTTTTTTATTTTTGAATTTTCATTACCATATGAAATTTCTAATAATAAGTTTAGAAAAGTAGAAATAAAAGTGGTGACAAGACAGATCACCAATTCATTGTGTTTGTTATTAAAGAACATAAAAGTGTATAAAAATTAAAATGGAGTTATTAACAAACAAAAATATGCATGCATGCACATGACAACTTCCATAAGATAAGACAAGGCTATGTATTTTTTCTTGAGATAAATATCAGTTAGTGATGATGGTTGAGGTTTAGGAATAGTTTATATACTCTATCACTTGAAAGGAGTGGTGGATGAGATTCAAACCTGTGACCTTTGTGTCACGTTGGCGCTGATACCATATTAGAGAATCATCTCAACCACAAGCTTAATTAAGCTGATGGTTGAGGCTCATGAATAGTTTATATATTCTATTGGTTGGTTTGAGTTCAGGTCCATACACTTCAATCGAGTTTGTTTCAGCTTCATTTGTTTCTAATTTGTCCGCTTAAACTCCTACTGAGTCTAAGGTTATGTATTGCAATGCAAGCTTTAGATTTGGACCACACTCATACGTACTCGACATTGCTTAGCAATAAGATAGATCTAAATAAAGAAGATTTGATGAATTGAAGTATACATGACATCACAAGCAACACAATCATAGATCATCAACACTCAACAGCAGCAAAACAGGTTGAAATAGGAACTTAGGAGCAACCTACACAAAGTAAAAATTCCATATTATAAAGCTAGAATTGATTGAGATAAGGCACATATATTATATATATTATTTTCAGTTAGAATATTATAAGGTTATGACTCTAGTAAGTGATACTCGCATCAGATCCATTTACATCTGCTAATTAAGCTGCTAGTACTATCTTTTTTATTATGAAATTGGTAGGAGACAACTTTATAGGAGAGGCTTCAATCACAAAAAGAAAAGAAAAGAAACTGAATATAACCAACTATTGACCAAAAGAGCAAAATTGAATAAGAGGCATAAACATTTTGCTGAAAAATTTCACTTTTGGATTATTCCCTTTGATATTGATGTGTCATTCATTATATTTTCCCCATGATATATATTATCCATGTTATATATGCTTATGTTATCTACTTATCTATTTATTTTTCCAGTATTGATTTTTTTTTTTTTTTTTTTTTTTTTTTGTTCTCCGAGTTGTATGTGTTCATGAGTGTGGAAAGTTGTTATCATCATGATCGAACTTCTAAGTGAAGGTACTTTGCATATTTGCAGTAGTGATTTTGGGACTTCTTTATTTGATTTCGGCACATTTCTTTATGCTTATTCAATCGTTCAATTATGTTTTTTTCGATCGATCTGTATTTAAATAGTGTGAAAATTAAATTTGGAGTACGCAGATCATGACTAGCACAAAGAAATCGAAATTAAAGATAGATCTAGATAAGTTGATAAATTATATGGCGAATCATTATTATTCATTATTCATGGCTATCAAATTTAAATTCAAAAGGCCTAAGTGGACATATCATTATTGTACTTTATTTTAATCGTTTGAAAGGAATTTGGAAAAAATAAAGAGTAATATATGTTAATCTTTGCAACTTGCATTAATGTCTGTCGTCGGAAAATCCTTAATCAAATGACCTCATATGTGTGACATGATTATTCAACACTAAGGCTTGCTAGTTACATCTTCTAACATGCATGCATGCATGGCTTGCTAGTGCTAATGGCATATTTTAATTAGTGTTAATTACTGATGACAATTGACAATTGACAAATGTTAACATTAATTTGAAAAGAATATTTTATGTTGAAATTTTGAAATGCTTCCCCCAATCGTAGCGTAAATATTTGGTTAATGTTATATTAGTGTTGGGCGTTTTGAGAATCTTATTTAACCTTTTTTTTTCCGAAGAAACAATGTCTTTTTATTGTGACTGAGGTAATTAAACATAAGTAAATATACACAACTACGCAAAAACGATGATGTCATTATTCCTAATATTAACATCACATTTATACAATGTATATATAAGAATTATTTGAGAATACTACGTATTATTCTTAAAATCTTACATCATAAATAGACGAACTAATTAATTAGACAAGTCAATCGATCAGTCGAATTCAATTAGAATTATGGTGTCTGCAATCAAATTTTAGTTTGTTTAGTGGGTTGATTTGCAGAGGCCTTTATATGAATACATGGAAGCATATATTATTACATTTTTGTCAAACTTTTTACAAAACCTATCAAATTGAAGGAGCTTATTATTATTATTATTATTATTATTATTATTATTATTATTATTATTATTATTATTATTATTATTATTATTATTATTATTATTATTATTATTAGATTAGCTAACTACCTTTTACTTTCATAAAAAGACCCCGACCCCGACCCCGGCCCTTTCAAAAGGTTTCTAAACTGATCATTGTTTCACATGTAATTTATTTGTAAATGTAGAAATCATGCATATTGGAATTTGCTTTTAATTGTTGAAATCATGTATGTTATATATATTGTTGTATATAATTATATATAGAATCTCCTTACAATTCAACACTTGAATAGGTGCTAACTTAGTTTAGTAAATTAAAACATCAAAAAGCTTATTTGGAAAATCTTCTAATGTGAATATGTGATGGAGCTAGTTGAGATAATCCGTGCCATACATTCGGATTTAACCTTCTTCACATACGCATACACACAAAACTCATTGTAGCAATCTACTCGCAGGGATACACAAATGTAATAACATTACTTCAATGGTTTGTTCCACACCCATGCTCTATCCGATAGCTAGCTAGGCATGCATGTGCATCGTAATTGTCATCTAGAACGACAAGTACATGTAAAAAAGTATTATGGACGTCAAAACTCTTTCATATTGTATCTATTATCGATCAAAGTAGAATTTTAATAACTCAAGTCCATTAATTTCATATTACAATTACAATATTAAGCATCACATGACCACATCTACCCTTAATTAACTCAAGTCCTTTTACTCTATATACATTGATAACCTATTTACGTACTACGGTACTAGGGTCTAAGAAACTACTAATTTCATAAATTAGCCCTAATTAACCCAAAGACAAATAATTCCTGAAAACTAAACATTAAAAAAAAAAGCTCCAAGAAGTATGTATGATCGATAGAAGATTGATAGATTATGATATGATGTAAAAAACGAGAGGTAGGGAAAATGTGTGATATATTCTTTTAAGGTAAGTAGTGGGCTGAGTCACAATTCGATTTGCTTTTTACATGCAGTTAATCATGACAGTTTCTTTCACTACTTTACATAATAAGACGACCTACCGAATAAACATGATGTCACTTTTACATATACTAACAAAAGTTAGATTATGTTATGTTATGTAGCTACTAATTCAACTAAACAAGTACTACTTGTTTAGTGTAGTAGATGTATATTTTTCTCATAAAGTTTATTAAATTTGGATTGACGTTAATTGTCATAACAACAATTATGAACAGTGTTATGCAATTTAACCCTAGTTCAGTGCTCCAATGTAGACGTATAGTACGTTAATTAGTACTTACAAAATTATAATGTTAAACAAACTAAATATATTTGATGATTTTAATTCACAAGATTAATTATTAGTTGGTCGCACTTATTGAGATGGCCTAATCAAAGTTGTAGCTCCACCTTCGCTACCTCGATTCATGGTTTAGGATAAGCATGTGATTTCGAAGGGTGAATGCATCAATGATTTGTAGGTGGTTATTGGTTAACTAGTATATTGAATTGGTCTAGTTTTGATTTGTTGTTAGTGATAGATGATAAAACCAATTCCTGGGCCTCAATCATCAGTTTAACTTTTTGGTTGAGATGATCCTTTAATATGGTATCAGAGTCAGCATGACACAAAGGTCACGGGTTTAAATCCCATCCACCCCTCCCTACTAAGTGGAATTATTAAGCACGGGGTATGAGGGGTCCATGCTGCATCCACACTTAAGCCCAACATGCTCTCATGTGAGGGGGCGTGATAGAGTATAAAACCAATTCATGGGCCTCAACCACCAGTTTAAGCTTTTAGTTGAGATGATTCTTTAATAGTTAGGATTGTGATAGAAGACAATGTGAGAGAGGATTAAGCTAGAGGTGTTAGGGAGTTAGAGGGTTGAGCCGTTGAGGGATAATATAATGAGATATTGAAACTTGAGAGAATAAAATTACATGTGAATCCTACATTGAAGAATGATCGAGCGACATAATGACTAATGTTGGAAGCGTGGTGGACACACACAAATATATTTGACACAATATATATGTAGAGAGGAAATAAATGCACTAAATAATATAACTCTTATAATCTTAATTTGTGTGTTTCATTTCCGACTTACTTCATTTGTTCTTGTTACAAAATAAATTACATAATGCGTGTATATAATGCTATTGTATGCTAATAAATGAATGTTGTTACTAAAAATTCTCATTTAAATTTATTAATAGCTTTCCTTCTTTTTCTCATTGCCATACATTATGTTGTCAAGCTTAGCTATATATATTTTTAACACTCCTCCTTAAAATTGACTTTCTCACAATACCAATTAACTTTTGCATCCTATTAAAATCTTCAAACTTCAACGGCTTCGAAAGGATATTAGCATTTTGATGTACAGAATTTACGAACTTCAATTTGATTTCCTTTTGCTCAATGCATTGTCGTATAAAATGGAACCTTATGTCGATATGTTTGCGTCGGTCATGAAAGACAGGATTTTTGGACAAAGCAAGGGCTGACTTGTTATCAATCATAATATCGGCGAGTTCCATTTGTGGTAGTTGGAGTTCCTACAATAATCTCCTTAGCCAAATTGAAAGGCATGCACATGAAGTGTTGGAACATTTATGATAAATGGGTTTTGAACATATGAAGTTTGATGAAGGAAGTGATATACGTTTTACAACATTATTTCTTATGGGTTGTTTTCAATCCAAATTAAGTGATGTTTATGTTTTTTTATATTCTCATGAATATGAGAATGAAAACTTCCTTAGGTTACCAAGGATATTAACTAGGTTATTCATATGTTGGAGAAGTTACTTGGTAATGCTACCCTATATAAGCTTGCTTACTCATTCTTTGTTTTCTGCAGAAATAGAGTATGAATGTTTACATAAACAAGTTCACAAGTTTCTTTCTAAATTTACTTTGAAGATCATCAAAGTAAATTGTTTTCTCCATTGTATCTCATTAGTTGTTTCGTGTAAACCTGGTGATCCTTAGAGGGGCGAAATTAAACTAATAGGAAAATGTAGTTTCCGTGCCTTGGAGTGGTATATCTGGTTCCCTTGTTCATCCCCTATTTTTAACATGAAGTAGCAGCAATGTATTCTGACTCACTTGCAGATAATGTAACAACATGTTGTTTTTTTGAGCTCCATGAAACAACATCGTTTCCAAGTAGAAATACGAAGCCCGTTGTACTTTTGCGGTCATCAATATCTCCAGCAAATCACTATCACAATATCCCTTGAGTTTAAAGTCATTTGATGTAGAGTATAACAATCCATGATCTAATGTGCCTTTCAAGGCTCTGGTACCACTTTGTTGGAAGCGTGGTAAACACACACAAATATATTTGACACAATATATATGTAGAGAGGAAATAAATGCAATAAATAATGTAATTCTTATAATCTTAATCTGTGTGTTTCAAATCTGACTTACTTTATTTCTTCTTGTTACATAATAAATTACATAATGCGTTTATATAATGCTATTGTGTGCTAATAAATGAATGTTGTTACTAAAAATTCTCACTTAAACTTATTAACAGCTTTCCTTCTTTTTCTCATTGCCATGCATTATGTTGTCAAGTTTAGCTATTTTTAACAACTAACACATAAACTACTTTTACGATGAAACTCCGTTGGGCTTTTATAACGTCATTCTCTCCTTTGGTCAGTTTGGTGTATGCATGTCCCTGGCTTGGCCCAATGAAGTTTATCAGGAGAGGGGTAGTACCTTTTGAAGTTTTGAGCAATCAAGCTAAAATTTATTCTGTAGTTAAACATTAAATAACCTTTTGAGCTTGATAACTGTGGCAGTGTCCTTATTGGTTATTTGATTTTATTACACAATGACTTATGCTTCAAACTTTTCAATCTTTAATACCCTGTTATTTACTTATTTTGTATGTATTAGTTAATTTCATTCAATTAAATGTTGTTGACTAAGAAACTTTAATACAAGAGTATATTATTTTGATGAGTTATCATTTTAATTGGTTCAATTTAAATAAGCTCAAAAAAAAAAAACAAGACGTATTTATAAGAAATTGTACAGCTACGTCCTCTCTCTAAAAAAAAAAAAGCTATAATATGTTCAAGCTAAGTGAATTCTCAATACCATTTTTGATCTATCTTTATATCTTCAAACAATAAATAAATACATAAAAAATAAAAAATAAAATCCAGATGAGGAATGAACCTAGGCTAGTTATAATTGTTTGATCAGGTGTCACCCACATAATTTCTAGTTATTCACTGCACAATTCAGCATATGGATGAAAAAACAAAGACATCCAATAATTTAATTAGTGCCTAATTGTAAAATAAAATCCCCTCAAATATATTTACACTAGATAATACCCCGTGCGATGCACGGTTTTTTTAGATTAATATATTAATTTAAATCTATAGCATGTGATTTTCTTATAAATGGTATACTAAATTATGAAGTATATCATTCTTACTTTTTCAAAAGAGAGCTAAAAATTTTATTGTAACTTAAGATTCCTAAAAAGGACTAAAGAACATCGTGGGATTAATTTGTTATTGAAAATGATATTTTTATGGGGAAAAATATATATAAGTTAAAAAATTAAATTAAAGAAAAGGGGAAAATGCTTTAAAAAAATGTGGGGAATAGTTATTAGGCCTTGGAAAAGAATCTTAAAGAAGAGGGAAAAAAATCTGAATTGAACATTTTAAACTAAAGTAAACAGACCCTTAGTTGTGAGGGAAGAAAGCTCTAACCACTAGAGCTATCCCCCACTCTCTGGGAAAATAATTTTTGAAAACCAAAAATATGTAAAGTGTTGGGAGGGAAATTGATAGGAGTTAATGTTGGAAGTGGGGCTTACTTTAGTATATGTAAAGCTCTAACCCCGTGCGATATTTGTAAAACTTGGAAATGAAGATTTAAAAAAAAATTACGATAGATAGATAGATAAGAGATATGAAAGGGTTATGTTCAAGAAATTAATTAAATTCTTTTTAGAAACCAATTGAATAATACAAAAAAATCATATAATTTATCACTTGTTATGTTAAAAATTTATACACAATGTCATAAAATAATTTTCTTTTATAAATTATCTTTTCTTAATCACATAAAAAATAAATGATTTAATATATACACAATAGTTGATGATAAATAAATGTATAAAGGTTTATTTTCAATGCAATTTAGTAGAAAAATTATAAGTTAATTAAGGGTTGTTGTTTTAATAGTAGTATTTAATTGTCAAAGCACATTTATTATTTTATATGCATTAATTAATACATTTTTTATTTTTTTTATGCAACAATTAATTAATAGGATTTGGGAGGGAAATGTGGGAGGGAAAATGAGTAGGTGGGGATTGCTTTAGTATAAGTTATAGATGCCCATCATCACATGCTTATAATTAGCATTCTATGCAACATGAGGACTAACATGGAGAAAGGGAGAATATGAGCATGATTTCCTTTCCTAACCAAACATATCATGTAAGTTTTCAAGAGGTTTGATTATATTTGACTTCATTGCCATATACAACGAGATACAAATCGGAGCAACTAATATACATATATTAAAGAATCCACAAAAGATTAAGTGAACAATGAGGCGGTCCACATATGTGCAACCTGATTTATTGACGGATTAATTAAGTGTCTAACTTGATTGTACAATTGTACAAAGACTAGCCTAAGTAAGAGCCAAGCAAGGAATTAGAGCAAGAAAAACATGATTTCTAATTAACTAATTTGATAAATTTTGAAAGATTACGTTTTAGGTATTGGAATATATGAGTATTAGATACTTTATTACTTGATTTAAACTCGAAAAAAAAATTGACCTACCACATTATTAATGTAACTAATAACTATTGACTGGATTATCATACTCCGTAATATATATATATATATATATATAATATTATTTCATCATGCAAGTATGCCCCCTTCAATTAGACTAGAACCAAATATATATCGAATGAAAAAGAATCATCACCACACCTAAGGATAGAACTTAGAGTCCCATCAAAATATCATTAACATTTCCTTCAAAAAAAATTATTAATTGATATAGATCTATGACGAAAAACTATACATTATATTATGCTAAATAAAATTTATATATGATATTATATATTCGCATAATAATATATTACTGTTCATGTATCGCATTATCACTTTCCTATGAATGGCTATAAATGTTTTTTGCTTTCACAAAAAGGGAATTCTCTTTAATCTTTAATTAATTAATTAATGTATTCTATCATTTTTATTTTTATCTTTTATACTATTATTTAATTTGCATAATATATCCTTTTTAAATTTAAATAAATAATTTTGTATATTGTATTATACTATTACTACAAAATTTATTTATCTTTTCATTTAATATTGTAAAATCCAAGCAAAATCTCTCCTTTGAACCAATAAGAAATAAAAGGTGACCAAACAATAGCAGCTTTAGTTTCCCATCATCCCATGAATCCACTTTCCCCCCCCCCCCAAAAAAAAAAAAAAAAAATTTNAAAAAAAAAAAAAAAATGTCATTCATCCCTTTTCATTTTTTTTTTTTTTTTCCCTGGGTTCTTAAAATTCCCTTCCATTTTTTATATGATTGGACTGACATTCTCCCATCTGAAATAAACCATGACTAGTTTAATTAAAAATTATAAAAATAAATTAAATAAAATTAAAAGTTATATGTAAAAATGCATTTATTAACATCCATTGCAGATAATTTACAAAAGAATTATTATGTGATGTTATGGCACATGGAATGTCGTAGGGCAAATTTAACCCTCATTCATTTTGAACCATTCTTTTTCCTTTATTTGAGGTATATATGACATATCTTGTAACAGAAAGTTGCATTTTTTTTTTTTTTTTTTTAATTTTTATAATTTTGACAAACAATAAAAATAATATCTCATGTACTTATTAGTTATTAGTCCGTTATTTGGTATCGAGACATTTCTTGAATTGAATTGCACCGCATGATATGTCTATGGACCTCAATTCATCACTTGTACTTGATAATTGGAGGTCTTTAAAATTTTGATAGTGCGGGCCCTTTTTTTTTTTTTATGTGTATATCATTGATTTGAAGGAACCATGTTTAATTTTGGTGTTATAACATGACAGATGAATGAGATGATAGCAATGTATGTCATTATGATATAAGATTCAATTTTAGTTGTCGAGTTTTATTACTAGAAATAAAAAAAAAGAAAAATAAAATCGGATTCTACTGTGAGTTTTGGTAAATGTAAGAAAAGATATAAGTAAAGACTTAACATAAACAAACATAATTTCTCACAGTTTACGGATAGTTTGTTTGCTATATTTTTCGAAATTTGCGTTGATCCTGTATTAGCTCCCAATTCAGTCACGGTAGCCTCACCTAGTTCTGCAATTCTAAAACTCATCATCTAAACCAATTCAGTGATCTTGAATTCCCCCGTCTAGTGAAATATAGAATTTCTTTTGTTGATGGGTATAACCAGCACATCATTGATGAATACGTTAAATCTATGGATTCTTGTTAATTTTTCAAAATTAAATATTTTTTTTGTTAACCAAGGTGAAAAATAACAACCCGTTTGCCTAACAAGGCCCAAAATTAAGTTCCCCTAAAATTGGTCAATTGGACTTTGGACCTCCGTTTTTTCTACTAAGGTCCAAATTTCGAACTTCCAATCCTAATTTAATTGGGCTAAGGAGTGGTAGATGGACTGGGCTAGATTCGCTTAATGTAGAAAAACTAATAAATTAGCAATTTAGCATCAAACTTTAATGATTGGGCATTTGGGCTACATTTAATTAAGATATTATTGTGTCAAGTATTCAACTTTTGTAACAATATGAGTAGTTTGAAACAGATGACAATAGCATGAAAGGATTAAACAACAAAGGTTTTAAAATATTAAACACTTCACTTAAAAAAAAAAAAAAAAATGATAGATTAAGGTTCTCCTCATTTCAGCTTAATTTTAGTTCAATTCAACTTTGGTCGGTTCAACTTAATTCTTATTTTCTTTGGCTAACTTATTTGTTTTATATGATTTAGCTAATGATATTGATAATGACAATTTAGTTTAGACATGCTCACATGATTTTGGACCGATCTTTTTAGTTCATCTTTTCAAACCGAAGATCACAACTTTTTTTTAAGGGAAAGACAATTTTCATTAATTTAAAGCCATGTGATATCTACAATAAGCATTATAGAAAATTTGAATACAATCTAAAACAATCAAGTAAATTCTTTTGTAAAGAAACTATGATAATGAGACACCAGATCTGAAGTTGAAGCACAATCCCCGATTGTTCGCTGAATCATGCAACATTTTCTGAGAGAGTCTATCTTCCTAACATAGTTTTGTGAAGAAAATTTTATACTTGACTTTGTAAATTAAATTATCAATTCCAATGCTGCCAATTGCAAGATTATATGACCAACAACACATAAATCCAATCTTTCAAACAAAACCCTAAAAATAAATCATAATCTTCCACAAGAGAAATAGGAGAAAAGGAAACTCCAAATTATCACAAAATGAGAGAACAAACCCATTAATTGGGAAGAAATTTCTCCTAACGAGTGAGCAAGGAGGATTATTCTAAACTAAAAGGCAAAAAGCAAAAATCTAAAATAAAGAAAGTATTAGGGCTTACGATCATCAAAGAGTTTTAGGGTTTTTTAAAAGTGAAGGGAGAGGGAAAGAAGGAAGTATTACAGGATGTGAAAAAATAGCACACCTTAGAAGATCATTGCTTTACAACTAATTATATTGATAATAATAACTAAAGCCAAATTTCCTACTTTTTAATAGAATAAAACAATAGCAACAACAACAACAATGATAATTATAATATTAATTCTTGAAATGGTTATATATTTAGGGCTTATTTACTTCACCTGAAAACAGTTGAATTGAATTGAACTGAACCGGTTGGAACAGAATGAACTGAAAGTTTTTATTATGGATTAATGATTTTTAATTATGGATTATTGATTTTTAACTATTGATTATTGATTTTTAACTGTTGATTATTGATTATTTATTTTTAACTATTGATTATTGATTTTTAAATATGATTATTGATTTTTTACTAAGATTTTTATGGATTGACTAAGAATATTAATTTTTAACTACGGATTATTAATGATTTTTAACTATGGAGTAATGACATAGTAATAATTTTGATATTAATATAATAATTTTTTTACAAAAATAAAATGTTATTGCTAGTTATTTTATGAAATAAAAATCTATCAGTAATACATCTTCATATTTTTTGTGAATGACAATCCATTTATGTGGTACAATAATATTTTTGTAAATAATATTTCACTTATATTTTTGTTTCATTTGTTGAATGGTAGTTTCATAATATTTTTCTTGAAAATTATAAATTAATAAATGTATATATATATATATGAAACAAAAAAAATGATGATTAGTGTATCATAAATATATTATGAACACAATAATAATATTATTAACAAAATAAAGTCAAGTACAAAATAACACTAACATAGCTAATACACATCGATTGTATTATGAACAAATTAAAACTAAGTACAAAACAACAACAACAATAATAATAATAATATGAACAAATAATATTATGAACCAATAATACTAGGAACAAATTAATTAGCAAAATAATAGAAGAGCCGAGTTGAGCTGAACTGAACCAAACCGAACCGATTTTAAGCTGAAGTAAACATGCCCTTAAAACACAAATATGAAATACTACCTTTCATGAAATGAAAAAAAAAAAAAAAAAATGGATTATCATTCATGTACAAAAAAAATGAAACTTCCACACACATATATATATATATATATATATATATTAGTGATTTTTGTTTCATAATATATAAACTACCATTCATGAAATATTCTTTTGTTTCACAATTATTAGTGAATTAATATTAATATTATTACTATGTCATTGTCAATCCATAGTTAAAAATCATTAATCCATACTAAAAATTTTCAGTTCAGTTCAACTTCAATCAATTAAGTTTAGTTAAGCGTACTATAATTTGAAAAAATATTACCCAAATTATTGCTTACTAAACAAACCATTACAAATTAAAGGCGATACCACAAAAGTTATTGGCTATATAGAAAATCATGAGACCAACTTGGAATTTTGTTCATGAATGAATAGGAATTTTTCTCTTAAACAAGTCCATTGACGAAATTTGTTGATTAGATAGTCAATTACGCAATACATAGTGAACACGTTATTAAATACAATAACATAATTAGGACATGCATGCAATTATATAAATTATAATCAAAGCTACTGTTACGTTGGTAAATCATTTATCCTTTCTAACAAGTAACGTGTTAGACAATTCGATCCAAACCAATCATAGCACAAATTAAGGAAATAACGATGACCATGCTACATTGGACATAAATATATACATATATAGTACTTAGGTTATTTATCTATTTTCTTTAAATTAAAATATAATCACCATAAACAAATGAGTATGTAGTCTGCAATATCAAATGCATATGCGACAAGTGATGTTGTTTTCTTTGTTAATTCGGCGTAAGCCACATGCAACAGCCACATCTATCTACCAGTCCACAGCATTGAAACATGTAACCGTAGAATAAATGCCATAGATCCCAATGTTCTATTACTACCTGATATTATTAAATCATGTCGTCGACTATTTGCCATTTAACACTATAGTCACTTTAACACTCCTATGCTACTCACACTCAATCACCCATACATCAAGACGACAACTATGTTTTTTGCTGACTTGGAAACTTAACTTTTTGACTTGAAAGCATATATTTTTGACTTGAATTTAAAATTAATTTTGTGACTTGAATATTTTGCATCATGACTTGATAAAAGACTGTGACTTGAAACATACTCTCTCCGTTCTTTTTTAGTTGCAACATTTCAAAATGTACCAAAACTGAACTATTTTAAGTGAAATATTTTGATAAAAGATAAGGAAAAAGAAGGCCTAAGTGTTGAGTTAACAACTAATTAGGGGACTAAAATTTGGTTTTATTTTGGTTTTGGGGACTCAAGTTGTGTAACACATTAGCAGTTTATTATCAAAGTACATCTCTTCCCCTTCTACAACTATGGCATGACAAAAAAAATTAATAATAATAATAATAAATGCTTTCCCTTCTACTATTACTACTAGAAATAAATAGAATTGAATTGCGAAGTAATTTTTACCGGAGTTGATATAATTTTGACTAAAAATTGTGTTGGTAATTTTATCTCCTTCTCATTTCATATATGCCTTTGATAATGAATTATAATTTTTTTCGTTGAATTTAAAAAAAAAAAAAAAAAAAAGAATAAAAGAAAAAAAAGAATAAAAAGAAAAAAAAAAAACTAAGGTGAGTAAAGTCTTAAGTATTATATTTATATGCATTTAATTTTAGCTTGTGCCTAATTTATCTCTAGTTATTGATAAGCAATTTGGATTTATATGCTGATACAAATTTTCTATTTTTATTTACAGGTTTGGTAATTTTATTAAAGAGAGAACATGGACAATCAACTTTAGGATAGCTTATAAGAAATTTATTTTAGGTATTTAATAATAGGACTTCGGAATAAGGATGAACAATTAGCTGTTTTTTATATTATTTTTCTAATGTAGGTTTGTACTAATAAATGCTTTTTTTTTTTTTAACTTTTAACATCAAAGCTAACGGGGTTTAATTTTAGTCCCCTAAACCTAAACAAATAAATTTGAGTCCCCAAAACCAAAGTGAAACCAAACTTTAGTCCCCTAAATGAGTGTTATCTCCCTAAGTGTTCATCAAATTTGTCATTTCTTTTTAGCTTATTTATTTTAAAATGAGGCTTTAGAAGCCCCTCAAAAAAAAAAAGGAGAATTTAAAAGTTAAAGATAATTATATATGACTTAGAAATGAGAGTTACGTTTAACAATAGATTAATAATCTGGACATTCATGTCAATTAATGTCTAAGGAGTACTAGGTATGAGATAGATAAGTTTACAAAATTGAAAAAACTAGAAAAAACATGAAAATTGCCCCCGTATTTATTTCATATTTAAATTCATGAGTTAAAACAAAACTTTATTTGAACATGAATCCATAACATGCTAAAATAAAAGTTTAAGAACAATACAAACCATGTAGATGATTACTGTCTAGCAATTTTCATTTTCATGTTTGTAGGAGAATTAGATGTATTTATACATATTAATAATGACAAACATATTTGATACTATATGCTAATCATATAATTGATATTTTTTGTATACATATTAAGATTTAGTATTGTACAAAATATTAATAGCATATTTTTTTTCATAGAGTTACACAAATAAAAATATTATTAGCTTACTTTTTTGTTTTGTTAATGTAAGTAAATAATTAAAGAAATGGATAATAATATTTATGTTATAATTACTTATATCTTAATATATGCTTTTTTATTATGCTCATAGTATGATTTGTTAAATAATTTATATTAATATTTTTATAGAAATACAAATAACCTGCAAATCTAATGTTGAAAAATATCAATATTTAAATAATTATTTTATTTTCAATATTTATTATTATTTTTAAAAATTATAAATCGTGCACCAAACTACATTGGTTCTCTACTATATTTGGTACCGATCGATCAAATATAATAGGTTGGATACAAACTTGCTATCGATATTATTTAATAAAAAAGAAAATTAGGTTAATAATTTCTTCCATTTTATTTGGAAGTTTTCTCAGTTTATTGATAAAGAGAACACAACTTATTGGATAACAACCAAGGTCAAACACAATCTTTTGCAAGCAACACTTGTGACAATATGGTTATATGGTAAGCAACACTTGTGACAATATGGTTATATGGTAAGCAACAATCCCTCACCTCCAAACAATGGTGGTGTTTGGTGGAAAGAGGATTGGGGGTAAGAAGAGGTTTGAAGAGTATTTAAATTTTTGACTAATTAAAGCCCGTAATTGGGGTGTTTGGTGAAGGTGAATTTTTGGTACAAAATTCTAATGAAAAGTTTAATTTGAAAAAGGTGGGTATAATAGCTTTTTCATTAGTGTTTTGTGTATAAAAATGATAAATGACTATTTTACTCTCATAAATAAACAAATCTAACCCATTTTACAAAAAGCAAATGTTCATACATGTCATTTTTCATAACTAATAAATTGCAATATTCTAAATAATTAGTAAAATGTTATCAAACACATTTATACAAAAAACTATTCAAATCAACAATTAAATTCTTTGAACAAAAACCTAATCACCTAACAGCAAACTCAAAACTCTTTCTTCTAAATTATATCCTCTCTACGCCAAATATGGCCGATTTCTAATGAAACTTATCCCTACAGCTTTAGTTTATTAAAGTTTCGAGATCTAAACTACTACAAACACTAAACCAAGTATAACTTGATGGTCGTTTGTTTTTCTTAACTTAGCTTTGATGATATACTCGATCCACTTCTCAATATCTCATGTGTATATAATATAAAGTTGAACCAACAAGCATATGGTTTTCTCTTTTCTCTAGCACATGAACACACTAATACACTATTCCCTCCACTATCACCCTTCTTTCTTTTTTATGCTTGTTTTCCTTTTACTTTCATAAACAATTTATTATTTATATATTTACTTAATTTATTTTGATGCAACTTTGATAGACAATCACACATTAAAAGTCAATCAAAATAATGCGAAGTATCTTGGAAGAACATGTATGCATTAGTATATAGATAATTATCTCCTACAACTAATTTCCAACTTTTATTGTTCCCATTTTACAACTAGATAAGGTGGCTCCCGCCACAATTCTTAATCCGCTATCATCCATCCTTTAATCTCAATCTCCTAATCAAAACACGCACTTTGTTCTCCATGCATGTGAACCATAATCACAATTTGTAAATTAAATTATTAAAAAAAAAGAAAAAAAAAACACAAGATTATGTAGATAATGACGTTTATATTCATTTATGTGTATGTATGCTGACTTTACAAAATCCGTTCACAAAGAAGAGAAAATGTATATATACACATAAAATAAAAACAACGACAGACTTGGCAAATGGAGTGTAGATTAGAACTAACCCCTACATCAATGATTTGAATTCGTCACACCATCCATAAGTATCTCATGAAAATAAACAAAATAGCAAAGGAGTAATTAACACAATCCAAAGTCCAAACCAAAGATAAGGTTATTACGAAATAGTTATTTTTTAATTTCTTTAGTTTACTTATACAGGACAAAGCAACTTCAATAATGGTTGTACGTACTTACTAGCTAGCTAGGTACTTGCCTGGAATTTGCAAAAGTTCCTAGCTACTAGTTTGAGCATTGGAGGCCCTCCAATTAACTTGCCCAAGCAAATTAGATTACTTAAAAAATATGCCGAATACATTAAATATTCATTTAAATTAAGCTGATTGTTTACTTGCTTACTTGCCCAAGTTTACTTATACAGGATAGAGCAACTTCAATAATGATTGTACGTACTTACTAGCTAGCTAGGTACTTGCCTGGAATTTGCAAAAATTCCTAGCTACTAGCTTGAGCATTGGAGGCCCTCCAACTAACTTGCCCAAGCAAATTAGATTACTTAAAAAATATGCCGAATACATTAAATATTCATTTAAATTAAGCTGATTGTTTACTTGCTTACTTGCCCGAGTTTACTTATACAGGATAGAGCAACTTCAATAATGGTTGTACGTACTTACTAGCTAGCTAGGTACTTGCCTGGAATTTGCAAAAATTCCTAGCTACTAGCTTGAGCATTGGAGGCCCTCCAATTAACTTGCCCAAGCAAATTAGATTACTTAAAAAATATGCCAAATACATTAAATATTCATTTAAATTAAGCTAATTGTTTACTTGCTTACTTGCCCAAGTGTTCTCCTACTCTACTCGTATTTCAAACTGTAACACTAATATACTATCAACTTGAAACGCTTATCGGAGTAAATGACGACTTTACTACCTTTGCATTAGACTCCTACTCGGATTAACCACCATTCACGTTAATTAAACATAATTAATCACTTTTTATATGTTATTAGTAGTTAACTTAAAAATTAATTTTAACCAAAAATTTAGAAAATACCTGACGGTTACTCCACCGTTCATCTGACTGTGACTTTAAACATTGAAAAATTGACACCATTGGCGGCCTTCCACATTATTTATTTTTTTTCCTAACTTTTTCCCACATTATTTGACTTTGTCTTCTTCCTAATATCTAATTACTTAATTAAATAAATAAAATAAACACCTTATATTATAATCAAATTATTTCTATCAATCTGAAATCGTGTACTTTTTATTTGTCTTTCTTAAACACTGTTTTTTTTTTTTTAATTTAACAATTTTTTTTTTTTAATTTCTTTCTAATCTTATTTTTTAATGTCATTTTCTATGGATAGTTGGCAATCATTCCTTCTTCTCTGTATTTTTGCCACAATTCTCTTCAACAAAAACAACAACAACTCTTATAATTATTATTACTCACTTTTTTCTTAGATTTTTTTTCCAACATTTTTGATTTTATTGCAGAAAATTTTTTAAGTGTTTGTTCTTCAATTTACAAGCTCAATTCACTCAAAAAGGTGCTAACTTTACATTCTTCATCATTTTTTTTTCTGGGTTTTTGTTATTTTTTCATGTTATCTTAAATTTGTTCATAAAAAACCCTTCTTTATTTTAGCTTCTTTTGAAGTTACATTATTATAGACTGTCAAAGTTTTAATCTTTATTGATTTTTTTCTATGTTTATTGAATTGGGTATTTAACTATTTATAGTATATTGTATAAATTTCAGAAATTTCATAAGTTCATGAACTCAATTGTTCTTCTTTCATTGATGTCTTTAGTATGGTTTGTTATTGGGGTTTCTTAACTTAATCTATTTAGTAGATCCAAGAATTAGTTGAATGAAGAAACCTTGTAAAATGGTGATTTTATTGCTATTTTTGGTAACTTTAGCTTCAATTTTAGAGAAAAATATTGTTGTTGCAAATAATTATCTTATAGATTGTGGATCATCTAAAAATTCAAGTGTTGGTAACCGTGTTTTTGGAGCTGATCATTATTCATCAAATTTTTTGACCACCAAAAAAAATATTTTAGGGAGTACTACTTCAGCTAATTTGAACAATTATTCCTCCAATTTGCCAATTTATAAGACTGCTAGGATCTTCAATGAACCATCTAAGTATAGCTTACCTGTGTCGAAAGGGCGGTACTTCATTCGCCTTTACTTCTTTCCATTTGATCATGGATCATATAGGTTGAGTAATGCTAAGTTTAGTGTTTCAGCTCAAGAGTTTGCACTTCTTAGTGATTACACTCCTGAGAGGTCTCCTAGAATGAAGGAGTACTCAGTGAATGTGACTTCGGATACTCTTGTAATCGCGTTCAGTCCCTCAGAGAACTCGTTTGGGTTTGTGAATGCAATAGAAGTTGTTTCGGTACCAAATTCACTCATTATAGATGATGCCAGTTTAGTGAATCCAACTGAAAGTTACAGTGGGTTAGTGAGACAGGCGATGGAGACGGTTGCTAGGGTAAACATGGGTGGATCATTTGTTAGTTCTAATAGTGACATTCTTTGGAGAACTTGGGTTACTGATGAGGGGTTCTTGTTGAATGGTGCTTCTGCAGCGAGTGTGAATAACACTGGGGCTGTTAGGTATGCGCAAGGTCTTGCAACTAGGTATAGTGCTCCAGTTAGTGTTTATGGCACGACCAGAGAGATGAACTCTTCGATGGATCCCTCGTCTAATTTCAATGTCACATGGGAGTTCAAGGTGGAGATTGGGTTTCAGTATCTTGTGCGTTTTCACTTCTGTGATGTAGTGAGTAGATCCTTGGATGATTTGTATTTCAATATATATCTCGATTCCTGGAGTGTTTCTCATGATTTTGATATTAGTACTTTAACTTCTGATTTGGCGACCCCAACTTTTGTTGATGCTGTTACACCGTTGGTAACTAGGAACAAGCTTGGGGTAGCTATTGGCCCGTCTAATTTAAAGAATGTGTACCCCAATGCTATCTTAAATGGTTTGGAGATTATGAAACTCAATAACTCTATGGCAAGTCTCAGTGAGAATGCTGCTGTCCAGTTTCCATCAGAGAAAAGCTCGGAAGTTAAGGTGGGAATAATTGTGGGTGTCATTGTTGGAGGTGTTGCTCTCGTAGTTGCATTAGCAGCTTTCCTTTTCATCTGTTTTAGAAGAAGAAATAAACTCACACGACAAGGTCATTCAAAATCCTGGATTCCTCTATCCCTTGCTGGAAGAACTTCTCACTCAATGGGAAGTAAATATTCCACTGCTACAGCTGCAAGTGTTGACTTCAACCTGAGTTATCGAGTTCCTTTTGCAGCCGTTCAAGAAGCCACAAACAATTTTGATGAGAATTTAGCTATAGGAATTGGTGGTTTTGGAAAAGTCTACAAAGGAATCTTAGGTGATGGTACAAAAGTTGCTGTCAAGAGGGGAAATCCTCGGTCTCAACAAGGTCTTGCAGAGTTCAGGACCGAAATTGAGATGCTCTCACAGTTCCGCCACAGACATTTGGTTTCATTGATTGGATACTGTGATGAAAAAAGCGAGATGATTTTGATTTATGAATATATGGAGAACGGGACCCTAAAGAGCCATCTCTATGGCTCGGACCTGCCTAGCTTGAGTTGGAAGCAGAGGCTTGATATATGCATAGGGTCAGCTAGAGGGCTTCATTATCTTCACACTGGCTATGCAAAGGCTGTAATCCACCGTGATGTAAAATCTGCTAACATCTTGCTTGACGAAAACTTTATGGCAAAAGTTGCTGATTTTGGGCTTTCAAAGACAGGACCAGAGCTTGATCAAACCCATGTCAGTACAGCTGTCAAAGGTAGTTTTGGATACCTTGATCCTGAATATTTCAGGAGGCAACAACTTACTGAGAAGTCTGATGTTTACTCTTTTGGGGTGGTCTTGTTCGAAGTTCTTTGTGCTAGGCCTGTTATTGACCCGACACTTCCTAGGGAGAAGGTGAATTTAGCAGAATGGGCTATGAAATGGCACAAGAAAGGGCAACTTGATCAAATCATAGACCCGAATCTTGTAGGAAGTGTAAAACCTGAGTCTCTCAGAAAGTTTGGAGAAACAGCTGAGAAGTGTTTAGCTGATTTCGGTGTTGATAGGCCTACAATGGGAGATGTATTGTGGAACTTAGAGTATACTCTTCAACTTCAAGAAGCTGTTATTATAGACGACCCTGAAGATAACAGCACTAACGTATTCAGTGCTCTCTCGCCTCAAATCAACAATCTAAGCGAGAATGATGACAGTGTTACTTCTGTAACACAGGGAACGACCACTGATGAGGATCATTCGTCTAGTGTATCGATGAGCAAGGTTTTCTCACAGATAGTACAGCCTGAAGGTCGTTGATATATTTTTCTAATGTCCTTATAGAGAGCTGCAATTCCTCAGTTGTGGCGTATATACAAATGCTGCTGTTCTTTTGGTTAGGATCGCTGCTCATTCATATCAGAAAGAAAGTATAAATACATATAGAATTTTCATAAGGTTTGAACCTAAATTATTCCTCTTTTTTTTTGTACAAACATGATTGATCGATAACGATTGTTCTGTGTTCTGAAACCTGTAGACGCTATAGTTTACACATTTACAATTAGTATCAATACACTATTATGGTTTCTGTTTTTGATGGCAATAAAACCCACTTTTGCATTTCTCTTCTTCCTTGTGATGATTTGATATGCTTTCTTTGTGCTTAGATCATAATGTAATGTAATGTAAGGTAAATCGATTCGTCATTATTAATATACTCTTACTCTCATCAGATTATGCTTGTAAGCAAATTTATGTGCACTAATTAGATTGTTCATATGATGGTTCAATAGCATGCCTCTTTCATAAGTTTGCTCCCTTAGTCCCTTGTGTGACACTGGTGCAATTATATCATTAGCTGATTAGCATTACAAATTACAATTAGATCTCCACTGATTAGCTGATGTAATAGGGTTGAAAATAAGTTCAGTGACATGTTAATGTATTTGAGCCAGACCAAAACTTCTCACATGGAAAAGAAAGGGGAAAAAAAAAACCCAACAACAAAGCCACATGGGCACAAAATAGACACAACATGGTTGAATTGCAAATGTGCTTAGGCTATAATTTCAGCTATGAATTTATAGTACATAACCACATGTCATACCACAATCCAGATTAAATGAAGTTCAATCAATAATCAAGTAGTAAGACAAATAAATATATCAGATGGCTTTTTAAACTTCGCTATATAGAAATGCTTTGTTTGTTAACAAAATAGCACTTACATAGTTACACCCAATTAATTAGTGGAGGTAACTCAAGTCGTTAAAACTTCCCTCCCGATTTTAAGAGATTATGGAATTAATTCTCATCCCGTCCTTGTGGTTCGCTACCACAGAATAAAAACTAGTGAAGAAGAGGAGAGCAAAGATAATTTTTGCTTTAGTTTGCATACATAATAATCTTTGTTAGTATATCAATTTCTAAGCACACCATTGCTAACTTTTTGCATGAGATATTTTAAACCACTATATTAGTTGATGACAAAATTGGATCATATGATTGATTCCAATTTCTCCAATTGAGTAAGATTCTTGACAACTAAAATGCATTTGACACCACATCCGACTACCGTTACAAGATTCAAGTGGGTCCCCCACTCCAAAATCTACTTCCTCAACTAATAACAAACACCATTTTTATACCCAAAATTTAATCAAAAAAATTGCAAAAGGTAAAGCTATAAACCCTAATTTTGAAACTAAATCATGTCTTCAATTTCTCTAATTCAATACTATAATTACAAAATTCAACCAAACCCCACTTCAAATTCAACCTTATTTTCCCCAAAACCATGCATCGAATTAACAAAATTAAGCTCAAGATACAGAGTTTCAGTCCCCTGTTCTTCATCAGCTTCAAATTCACGAAACTGGGTAAAAATTGATGGTAGAAATTCATCAACTTCAAATTCCCAGAAAAATTTGGAATTTAGGAGTAAATTGGGAAAATGGATATTTAATTTTACTGCAGGAACAATTGCAGTTGCTTCGATTTTCATGGACTTTAATTCTTCAGCTGTTGCAGAGTCTCTTACTGTTGCATTTCCAATTTCTCGTTCTATTGAGGTTTAATTCTATTTCTGAATATTTCAATTTTTGTTATTATATACATTATACAGTAAGTTATAGTTTTCTCATTATACTTGACCCTATTCTTCTCGTGTCATTTTTACTTATTTTCAGCAAAAATAAGTTTAATTCAGTAAAAATAAGTTCAGTTCAGCAAAAATAAGTTTCAATCGTTTATAAATTGTTAATGATTTCAGCAAAAATAAGTTCAGTTCAGCAAAAATAATTTCAGATCAGCAAAAATAAGTTCAGGTCGGCAAAAATAAGTTTACGAGGGCGTTACTTTGCTCCATATTAATCGCAACATACAAAAACTTAGTTTAGATGGTAAAAAGGTAGGACCGCTTTACATTTCACCCAAAACACATAATTTATGGTAAAAAGTTACTGTTTTTTATCGAAAAAGTTAGAAGTCTTGGGTGAAAAGTTAGGCGGTCTTCTAATGAGATGGTTTGACCCAAGACTTGATGTGTATTGTATTTTTAGAATGTGAATAACTTGTGGTTATAGTTTGACAATTATGTTATCAAAAGTTAGTGCTCAACTGATTCTTAGGTGGCTGATTTAAGTTTGCTGATTATTAGAGTGACTTGTAAATTACTTTATTGGGTGACCAACTAGTGTAGTGTGAGTGTGTAATAAAACCAACCAACTTTCAAGTTAAGGAATTCTTCAATTAAGGTTTTAACTTTGAAGATAATCATATAAGTATGATATGTCTCTTACTTCGCATGATATTAAAATCAATCGACTGCGAAATCCAATGCATTGTTGTGATTCTAGTACTAATTCGGAATACTATTTGAGTTGCATGTAAATGTTTGATAATTTTCATCCATTGAATCGTTGAACGACTACCAAGCAAAATCAAGGAGCATGGTGTAGTACATTTTGAGCATTTGAGAGTGTTGATTGAATTGGATTATTGGAGAATATGGTAATGAACTTCAAAGAAAATCTTATGTAAGATGTCTTGATGCCAGACCATGATATCGTAATACGTCTTTACAACTGGGCTTGAGCTATTTGACTTTCAAGTTTGGACTTGCATTATAATGTAAAACAATACGGAGTATATAAACACAGTACCTCAAAGTTATACCATATAGGTAGTGCAGTAAATTCTCATCAAGCCGCCGGTATAGTAGATACCTCTTGTCTTTGTCTTATGCAGTCATAGATATCAGACATCATGAGCGAGTTTTTGAGGGCTATCTTGAGTTTTATAAATGTTGTTTTATAGGTGAATAGAGTACAAAGGACGTTAATTGAGGCTTGGGGTTTGATCAGAGAAACTTTCATTGACCCTACTTTCAACCAGCAAGGTATATAATTGACTAAAGTTTTATGTTTGCTCTTTCTCTAATATATTTGCTATCCTTAATAATTTAGCATGTTAAGAGCTCTCCCCTTATTTAAGCATTTAAATTGACATTCTTATCTCCCATTTTCATTTCGTACGATTAAGATTGGGATTCAAAGCTGCAGCAAACCATGGTAGAAATGTTCCCTCTGAAGACTGCTGATGCAGCTTACAATAAGGTCAGTGGCATGGTCTCAAGCTTAGGAGATCCTTTTACCAGAATTGTCAATCCTAAGGTATCTCTTTAATCATTTTATTTCTGCAAATTTTGAGTGAAGTTCAGCTTGATTCATGACTATATAACAATGTTTTGGCTTGTTACTAAAGGAGTACCAAAACTTTAGAATTGGTAATGATGGAAACTTGCAAGGTGTTGGGCTGTTCGTCAATGTTGAGCCAACTACAGGACATCTGGTGAGCACTGAGAGCATAGTATCTCTTGGTCTCTCATGTCTGTAGAACTTAGTGATGCAAATTACAAGTTTTTTAAAAATTACGTGCAAATTACCTTTATTTGAAGCGGTAGCTCTTCTCGAATGATGTTCTAGCTTGCAGTGATATGCGGTTGAATATCTCTTTTTTAGCATATTAGTAGGCATGCGCTTGTTTCTAGTTATATGCATTTAGTTGGATTCTGTTGTCGATGCAGGTGGTTGTTTCTTGTGTTGAGGATAGCCCAGCTGCACGTGCTGGTATACATGAAGGGGATGAGTTAGTTGAGATCAATGGTGGGTGAATGTGTGATTCATCAATTTCTTAAAATGACATGTTTTTATGACTTCTTGAGCTTTCTAGTTTTTGGCTTACATAAATGCTTAGTTAGAAGTCGCAGTATTTCTCCTAATTGGAAGTTTTAAAATTTAACAGGCCTGTCCCACAGAACTATATTGAATCTCAAGATTTTCAATTTTATGTATGTCTAGGGTTTTCAGAAAATCTTTTTCCCTAGGTGGTTTGTTTGAAAACTATAGTTGGAACATGTAAATGGTAGACAAAAAATATTCAATTAAATCTGTTGTTTTACATCAGCTAATTGATCCTATGATGATATATATATATATCTAGCCAACCTTGCAATACGTATTTGTGGTGTGTGGCACCGAATGTCCAAATATGAAATTAACTTTGAAAATCTTCTGCGGATGCAGGGGACAGGCTTGATGGAATGAGTAGTGAGACAGTTGCACAGAAGCTCCGAGGACGTGCTGGAACGACTGTCAAAGTGAAAGTCCACAGTGTACTAATCCATTGCTGAGGTTTGAAGATCGGTGTATCATTTCTGTGATAATTTCCTGATTTTGTGCTTTTTTGCTGCAGGGGAAAGATACTCCTTTCAATTCTAATCTCCGAGAGGTATATATTATTTTTGTTGGCTAATCATTGCTCAATGGTTAATATTGTATTTCAAATAGTATTGTTGTCTAGTGCATGTTATAGGTCTTTTAATGAATTTCAAAACTCCAAAATTATCCTAATATCATACTATCAGTGTGTTTAAAACATCTGTAGTTAACTTTTATCTAACATAGTAACATACATGTGGCTTCTTAAAGGTCAACTTACCACGGGAGTACATTAAGCTGTCACCAATCTCTAGTACGATAATCCCCCATAAAACTCCTGATGGAAATTTGTCGAGAACTGGTTATGTACAACTATCAGTGTTCTCTCAGGTAATAGTTACGGATCGAGTTTATTTTGCTTATGGCTTCTCATACTTCCCTGATTTTTTTATAGTTTGACCATCCCATTTCTAATGATCATTCTGAATTTGACAGACTGCTGCTTCTGATATGGAAAGGGTGATAAATCAACTAGAAGACCAGGGTGTTCACTCTTTCATATTGGACTTGAGGAACAACCCGGTAAGCACTTTTGAACGGATGATTTAAAATCGACACTAAACTATTAAAATTTCTACTCATATTTCATATATATGAGTCTATGACATACAAAATTGTTTCAGGGAGGTTTAGTGAAAGCAGGGCTTGATGTTGCTCAATTATGGCTTGATGGAGAGGAAACTCTTGTATACACGACAGATAGAGACAGACATATCTTTCCTATTAATATGGTTGATGGACATGCCATAACACATGACCCCCTTGTAATCCTAGTAAGTTTCTTGGGTATTTGCATATATACAGGAAAGTATGAAACCAGGTACTCTTTCATAGTTTCATCAGATTAATCAACCTAACGAGCTCAATTTTTTGGTTGATGTAGGTCAATGAGGGTAGCGCTAGTGCAAGTGAGATTCTTGCTGGTGCTCTACATGATAATGGCCGTGCTATCCTAGTAGGAAACAGAACTTTCGGCAAAGGGAAAATTCAGGTACACAACAAATCTTTCTCTCTGCTGTAGTTTTGGGTTTATGGGCACCCAATGCTATGTTTTGGATTTAGAACACCCTATACTCAATCCTGCAATGCATCTTACTAATTACAACCTCATGTTTAAAGTTTACAATTTAAACAGACATACATGCAATGCTTTGAAGAAGTCAGACCTTTGTTGCATGTGAAATCGGTCATGGTGCTTAAATTAGTGTTACTCTTGCAGAGCGTTACAGAACTACATGACGGATCAGCCTTATTTGTCACAGTGGCCAAGTATCTATCACCTTTACGACATGAGATAGATAAGGTAGGCATTGCACCGGATGTGCAATGCAGTGCTGATATGCTGAGCGTACCCAAAGCATCCGCAATAAAGGACAGAAAGGCAGAGTCAATTTTAGAAGCAGACTCTTGCATAATGGTTGCGGAACATGAATTAGACGTCCGACAATCAGAAGGGACTGCTTCATGAAGTCAGCCTAAAATGTCGTTCCTAGGTCGTCAACGTCTTCACCATTCATTCATTGCGTAAATAGACGCTTTCATCGATGATAGCGATATAAAACTAATGTAATGTAATAGTGGTTGTATAACTGTATAAATGGGAAAGCCATAATTAGTGTTCATTCCCTAAATTACTAACATCAGTGTGTGACTTGTGACATACATAAACATACGAAACTGTTATAAATCCTTGTTATATATGAATAGTTGGTAAGCCGTTGAAAATATGAGGTCACCAAGAAACAACATTCTGTTTACATTTTAATTTTATTTATTTATTTATTCATTTAAAGTGAAGGTCAAAGTAGTCAACATAAACTAGAAGAATGAAAAAAAATGAAGATGCTTTAACTAGAAACATTGTACTGTACTCCATAATTAAAGATTGTACAACTTCTATCATGCCTAATGGAATAGTGAATTAGTGATACAATAAATCAAATTAATTTTAAAAGTTGGAAATTAAAATGAAAATTAAATGAATGTGGGGAATTCACTAAAGCTTACAAATTCAATCTACTACACAATTTAATTACTTTTTACGACAAAATTATCTTCGGGAAAATTGATAGTTGTTGTTAGAAATACCAAATCATTTTGCCTCACATCTTATTTTCTTCTAATTTTAAAGCACAATCACAATTTTTTTTTGCCCTCAATTCTCTCCATCAAGCAAGGCTTTTATTTCAATTTCGATTTCCAAACAAACAAAAGGAATCCAACATGAAATCGAATTTACCGATTTAAAATTATTTTCCATCAAAACAAACGGAGCGTCAAAATAAAGCTAAATATCATAGAATCATTTGACTAAGTATTTCAAAGGACCACATTTGCAATTCCACCCATGTGAATACTGAATAGTGAACATCAAACTCAAAAATTCACAAAACCAAAAAAAAAAAAAAAAAAAAAAAAAAAAAAAAAAAAAAAAAAAAAAAAAAAAAAAAAAAAAAAAA
>PYUH01000019.1:1034320-1150266 GCA_016808085.1 Suaeda aralocaspica
AAAAAAAAAAAAAAAAACAATAAAATAATCAACATAAACAAAACAAAAAAAAAAAAAGGACAAAATACAAGTATAAATAAGAAAATTTATTTAAAATAAACTAGTTCAAAAGTACCATTTAGTCATTAACCACTGACATAAAACAGTAATATAATCCCCCAAAACATGATTAAACACACCATAATTAAAACTTAATCTAAAATTTTAAACCACATGATAGTACTTAACTAAGTACTAAACACTCGGGTAAATTACTGCTCTACTAAAACATTATTTAGTTCCAAAGAAGAGAGAGAATAACGAAGGAAACTCCAGAGAAGAAGATTCCGGGCAGAGAATGGGGTGCCCCATTAGCATGGTCAGGGGATGGGGCAGGGGAAGGTGGAACACTGGGCCCACTGTGGTTGATCTCTGGTGCAAGTGCAGGCGCTGGTGCTGGCGCGTGGTGGTGGTGGTGGTGACCTTTGGCTGATACTGCTACGGCTATGGTTAAGAGGGCCATGGCGAACAGTAGGAATGACATCGAAATGCGTGCCATTGTCTTTTGTTTTTTTTTAGGGGTTAAGAGGAATTAGGGTTTTTGTAAGAAAGAGAAAGTGAAATTACTAGAATATTATAATGTGGTGTTTGGTTGTGGGGAGGGTTTTATAGAGAGTGAAAAGGAGTAAATGGACTTTTTCTTTTTTTTTTTTATTATGTTTTAGGAAAAAAAAAAAAATTATATTGAGGGGTAGAAAAAGATGCAACTCATGCAAGTAATTAAAGGGAGGCGTATGATTTTAGGGAGCTTTTGGGAAATTTGTGTCATTTTGAAATTGAAATTTTGGTAATTCATGATCAAATTAGGCAGTAAAGTGGGTGTTTTCCTTGTTTTGTGAGGTTTGGTCGTTTTTAAACGTTAAGTTTTTGGTCACGTTATTTGTGTACGGTCACATTGAGATCCTCCTACTTAAACTTACAAAAATATGTGATATATCATGTTTTCATTACATGAACTACCCAAAATTTCTTTATTATAGTTTTAAGAAACGCCAATGTGGTTTAACATAAGAAAGTCTTAATTTTGTAGATTTTACATCAAACAGTTGATTGTATATTTGTATAGTTGTTGTACACTTGTACTACAATCAGTACTATTGGGCTAAAAAAAGAGTTATTGTATATGGGCCGCTCAAAGGGGAATAAAAGGCTATGTTATTTGGCCATATGGGGAAAAGATTAGGGATGTCTATGGGCCGGGACCGGTTGGACAAGGCGGGTTTGCCACAAATTGTTATATGCATCCGGTAGTATATCAAAATATACTATCTATAATATTCAATTGTTGATAAGTAATATTTTCAGAAAGTACTACAAAAAATTATAAAATACATTTTAATTAGTGCAAGCTACATTATTTAGGTATATATTACAATTATTCTTAGGTGGGGCTGGGATGAAACGGGTACAAATTTAAATTCATCTCCATCTCCCATCTCCATCATCCCCATCATACACTAGGTACATTTTTCCATACCCCAACCATCCCGATCAAAGATAGACTCATCCCAATTGGACGGAGATGGATCAGGTCTTCCACTTCACTCTCCTCGTTGATATCCCTAGAAAAGATGTTTCATATTACTTTTATTTTAGTTTGAATTAAAAAGTAAGAAAAAAAATTGAGTGCATAAGAATTTAAGACATACTTTCAAAGTTAATTGAATTTGGTTCTATTTTAGCATAATTCTAACCGATATTAGGGTAAAGTTTAATTTGTAATGAATTTCATTGTATTTACAAGATATTTTCTTTTATATGGACATCCCTGCTCTATTGGATTGAAATTGTTGGTATTTCAATTCAACTCTAATCAATTTAGTTGTTTTCTTTAGTTCCATCTAATTCAATTCAGCTCATCTAAACTCTGTTGTTATTATTACTTTAGGTGATTGGTTCAAGCAATTATGGGATAAGGTATGACCGTATGAGTTTAGAATAATCAAAATTTATACTTTGTGTTTGTTTTGCAAAGTCATAAAAATGAAACCCGTACCTCAAACCTTCAAGGTATGGGGTTTTAGAAACCCAAAAGGGAGGTGGGTTTGACTCATACCCCTACCTATAGTTATCAAATAGAAGAACTTTTTTTTTCATACTCAATTAATAACCAAACATGTGGTATCAAGAATCGAGTTCTAAATCCATACCACCTTGGTTTCATTCTCCATTCCAACCCATAACACGTTTTGAACCAAACGCCCCCTTAGTTTAGCTTGATTTAGCCCCATTTAATTCAGTTCGATCCATTCAATTGAGATGTTATATGGTACAATCAAAGACAAAAAAATTTGTTCATTTGATTTGAAGCTAAATTTTCAGCTCATTTCAAAACAAATGAACAAAAATTTTCCCCTTAGTTATACCTAGCAAGATACAACATGTTGTATAATATAAATTGCACATTCAATTAAAGTCAGTTCAGTAGTTCAACTATGTTTATGTCTAAAGTAAACAAACAACTCCGATTTAGTAAAGACTAATGAATAATTTTATACATTATGAATATTTTTATCAGCAAGTTTCATGTAAAACAATACTTCCATAATCAATTACTTACAACAAAGGGGTATTTTTTGTGAGATATAAAAATTTTATTTTATTACAAGTAATCGATTACAGAGTTTTTTTTTCCATATAAAAATTCAATAAAAGTTTGCATTATTTAAAATTTTATTAATATGAACATAGCGCTTAAAGTTAACAAGCATCGTTCTATACTCCAATAGTCCTATACTCCTATGCACACGAAACTTGAGTACGTATCTCGAATTATCTGAATATCTGATGCTTGCAGTAATAAATAATTTCCACTTATACAAGCGACACCATTGCAATCAACCAAAAATGACAAAATTTTATGTCATGAAACTTCTTTGTACACTCATAATGCAAATTCCCACTTATCGTACATTAATTGTGCCCAACTTCATTTCGAATAAGATTGCCTAACTTATCAAATACGGAGTAGAAAATTTCGATTTATTAATCCATTCAAATTTGGAATATGTGGGTTGGAAGTGGATTGAAGAGGTGAAAATTCAATTGCCTTCAATTAGACTTGGTTGTTAAATACTCCGTAGAAGAGTTCAATTGCTAAACGATGAGGGTCAACAAAACAAATTTCTTATTCAACACCGTTATTAATTAAAATATGCGTATTTTCTTATTAATAGCTCATTATATTTTGTAGTTCTCCTGTGTATTTATTGAGATGCCTATTAAATATCAACTATCAACCCGCAATGTGCAATAACACGACTGTTATTAACCCTTTAGTGTGACCTGCTTTCGACAAGTCTTATGACCGGCTCTCACTTACCTTGACCCAACCCGCCCAATTACCGTATTTACCTTAGACATTTTGTAGTAGAAAATGCGAATTTAATTTGAAGTCAATTAGGCTCAACGCCAATCTAATAACACGCTTGATAATCGAAGAGTGCAATGTAAATCGGATAAAGTCATTAGCTCAACAGCAAACTAACAGCTTCGTTTGATAAGAGCCTGTTTAGTTCAATTTAATTCAATTCAGCTCAATTCAGTTCAATTCAGTTCAGTTCTTCTTTTATTTTGTTAATTTATTTTCTTCCTAATATTATTTGTTCATAATATACGGAGTACTAATTTGTTCATACTTCGTAATATTTATGTTCATAATATTGTCATTATTTTGTACTTGTCTTTATTTTGTTCATAATATTATAGGTGTGTTCATAATATATTTTTGAAACATCTATTATTATTTTTTTTGTTTCATATATATATATTTATTAGGTTACAATTTTTACGAAAAAAAAATATTATGAAATTACCATTTAGGAAATGAAACAAAAATATCAGTACATTATCATTCACATAAATATGAAAAATACCACATAAATGGATTACTATTCACAAGTACTATATATGAAAATGTATTACAAATTTTTGTTTCATACAATATAAACTATCAATAACGAAATATTTTATATCAAAATTATTATTATGTCATTACTCCATAGTTAAAAATCATCAGTACATAGTTAAATCATAGTTAAAAGTTAATAATTATAGTAATCCATAAAAATTATAGTTAAAAATTAATAATCATAGTTAATCCAAAGTTAAAAATCATAGTTAAAACCCATTAATAGTTAAAAATCACTACTCCATTAATTATCCAAAGTTAAAAAAAATATTAATCCATACTAAAACCTTTCAGTTCAGTCCACTTTTGTTCTAATTCGTTCAATTCGATTTGGTTTAGCTCCAATTAATTCAGTTAATTCAATTGTTTTCAACAAATGTAAACAAGCCATAAGACTCACAACTAATCTCATAGGCCGTTCGATAATTGATGACTAGAAATGACATTATTTTTATAGTTTGAAAGCTTTCCACATTTGTACGGTGACTAAAAATGACATTGTTTTTGAATTTTAAAACCTATTCACCTATTGTAGTTGAGCCATATCTAGAAATGAGATTATATTTGATTCTTAGAAGTATGAAAACTATTCACATAGGTGTACGATGACTATAGGGAGAGTGAGGTATAGCTTAGTGTGGTAAAACTAGTTGTCCTTCTATTTCATGAGATTATAGTATCGATTTATATCACCTGGCTTTGTGTTCACTTAACACCCAAAAAAAACAAAAAATAAAAGATAGACGATGACTTGAAATGTCATTGAAGACTAATCAAATGTGGAATAATAGATTATCCATTTAAAAAATTAAAAGCTAATAAATGAGTAATGTAGACCATATATATGTGTAGTCTTTGCCATTACATGGGGTGGTTATTCTTTAGTATTTGGCCTTGGGAAATGGGTTGAAGATTGGAAAATTCAATTGCCATGTTTAATGGGTATTATTGGTAACACAAATTGAAATGTGAACTTCATTACAAAATACTTTAGGCTCACAAGTCACAAACTCACAACCAATCTAATGGACCGCTTTTTATTTTGGCAAAGTAAATATGATGATGTTGTGTGTGAAACTGTGGATTGCAACTTCATCCTCACTCATGTAATTCTTCTACCTACACCTTCAATTCTTCCCCTTCCAACACCACCTTTTAAGAGATAATGAATGATAATAAAAATTAAGGAGGGGATACCGATGACTGGGGTTTGATTAGCATCCTAATGACATTGAAAGTTAGAAAGGGATATGGACAAGCTATGTAGCGGGAAACATTTGATGGATAGTCGTTTCCTTTCGATTCTTTATGTTATAATTGATTATATTCATTAATATTGTTTTTTCTAGATCTCCAATTTCTCATTCTGTGCAACCTAACAGACAAGGACGAAAATCAACAACACATGTACATGATTATTAAGATTTAAGTAACAAGGAATTCCTAGTTTTTCATAGTGGGAAACTAACCTACTTTAATCAACCCCTTTAACAAGGAATTCCACATCCTCATACGCATTGACTCATGAAATTTCTAAAATTAAATCCAAAGATGTTTCCATTACCGGTATTTAATCAACCCCATTTAACGAGGAACTCCACATCCACATATGCATTAACTCATAAAGTTCCTAAAATTCAATCGAAAAATCATTTCCGTTACCAGTATTTACTGTTTAGCAACGATAGACCGCTAGGTAATCCGGTAACCAAAAACGTCGCAATTAGTAGGTAATTCAAAGGGTAGCTGTTCGAACTTGTATAAATTAAACCCTCATATTAAACTAAAATTGTTCATTTCATCATTTGCTATCACTAAAATCTATATGCAATGAAATTATTCATTTGTTCATTATTCAATCTCAATATTTCACCTTACCTAGGCTGAACAAACTACGAAGGCTAGTAAAGAATTACATCGGGTACTGCTATCTAAGTGAAGTATAATTGCAAAATTATGGGGCTATAGTTACGGACTTAATACTATGTATTACTATTAAGCCGATAGTTGAGGCCAGGAATAGTTTATATCCTCTATCGATTACAATTTACAAAGTACCTTGTGAATTTCCACCACTACCCTTAAAGTTAGGGTTCTTAATTATCTTACCAATATAAAAATGAACATGATTTTCAAAAAATGCAAGCATATAATTAAACGATTAAATGATCATATATGCTTCAAACATGAATATGGAAACCAATTTCCTAACCATTCAACCTATGAGAGTTAATTATAGTAGAATTAAAAGTTTAAAACCATGATTAAAATGAGCTAAGCAATTCAAAAACCAACAAATAAACAAATAAAAAGGATAATAACAAGAGAATGATAAACACCGAAATATTATAGCAAGAAATATGAATAATATGAACACATAAAAGTATAAATATATAGCACTAGTAGCAAACTAGCACTAATAATAATACAACAATAATGATGGAATTAAACAAAGAATGGAGTAAACAAAACACTCCTACAAAATTAAACAAAAAAATATAAATATAATAAATATATAATATTTAATGCCTGAGCAACATAAAAGCTAAGAAAGAAATGACTAGAACCACCGGTGAACCAACCATGGAAAACCCGGAACTGGTGGCTTCGGGTGTTGGTGCCATTGCGGGTGCCATACCCATTCCCATCTCACCCATTTGACCATTTACTGCTGTTGCTAGAATTGCAACTACGAACAACATCATCATTGAGGTGATTTTTGATGCCATTTTTTTTTGGGTGGGAATTTGTTTGAGGAAGTTGAGATATGTTTTTGTTGTTGTTGTTGTTGTTTGTGTTTGGATGTTGTTATTTGTTGTGAAGATTTTTTGTGTTTGGAGAATGTATGATGATGGGTATTTAAAGGGGAAAAAATGAAATCATATTGGGGGAATGTGGGGACCAGTTTTTAACGGTTGGTAAAATTAGTGCCACGTAATACAAAAATTGGGTAGTCTTTTTTTTTTTTTTTTAGAGTTACTCCATCTTGTGTAGTCAATTGTATATTTGTATAGTTAAAAGAAATTTGTTAATTTGCTTTCTAGTAGTAATATTGTTTCTTTGTTGATTAGAAACGTAAAACTAGTTGTAAGAGTTTGTTATATTGAAACTGTTTGTGATAAATCCAATTAATAAAATATAATGAAATGATTTAATTAAAATGAAATTAGGACAAGTTCAAAAGAACAGTGCGAAATTTCCAAATATTGATTCATTTTTTTTCAATGGAAAAAGCTTGAATTAATCATGTTCGTCTGAAATTGTTTCCATTTGAATTGTTGATCAATTTCGTGGACTTGCTTGATTGATCAAAAGTCTTTATTTCGACACGGGATCATAAAAGTTTTTGGAATGCATTGAGTTTTTGAGTTAATTACTCCATCATTTAAGGTAGTGATAACTGATAAGCTCTTGTCAATTTGTAACTTAATAAGCCACTCTTGAAAGTCAATTGTGGCAGTGCTTTTTTCATTTTGTGCTTTGAAAGACATTTTAGGACTTATTTCCTTCGTTTTATAATGTTTATTACGTTTAAAATATTAGATGGAAGGAGACTGGAAAATTTGATTATGAAAACTTTCATGATATATAAAAAAATATTGCTATATGAGATTTTGTTAAATTCATATAGTTGTGTAATTTTTAGATATCTATATTAAGATTTATAAGGGCGCATTAAAAAGTAAGGAAAAAAGTTGTGGAAATATCTAGCTTTCTTTCACTGTTCTTCACTATCTACTATCTTAAATTTTGGACATAAACACTAAAGAATTACTTCATAAAATTACTTATCAATTATTACTATTTGTATTTTTTTCCCGCAAATAATAACGTTTTTTTTTACTAATAATCATGTTGGCTCCAAAACGAAAAGACAGGATATTTCTCACATAAAGATTTTAAGATATTGTTTTTTTTTTTTTTTTTTTCATTTTTCTTTTCCTATAAATGAAAAAAAAAAANTTTTTTTTTTTTTTTTCATTTTTCTATTCCTATAAATGAAAAAAACAAATTGGAAAGACAACGCCACAACGGCTATGAGGTTTCAAATTGAGTGCGAGAAGCACGTGCAAAGACAGCCAAAATAAAGGCAACATGCAATGATAAGTTGACACGTAGTACAGCGTGGGGTCCAAATTGTAACGTCTCGATTTAAAGAAGTTGTCGGTAGCTAAAATGGCCGTTTTGTTGGGGTTGTTTTTATGATGGGGTTTATACAGCTTGTGTTTATGAGAATGTAGGTCCAATTTATACATGTTGTACTCTGGAAAACTTATTGTATTTTCATGCAAATTTTGATAATTCAACTCTGTATTTTTATTTTTTTGGTTTTTGTTAAAGATCTTCGAATTATTACTAAAATACAAAAAGGGAAAGAAAGAAAACTTTGATTTGGTGGCTCATATGGTGATAGGTAGCTAGCAATTATCACAACGTAGAAGCACAAACACAAATTGATCATAATCGCAGTCGTAGTTTAACTTTAAATGTGTTGATAGTCAAGTTATTAGAAGTTGAGAAGACGATTGATAGATACTATTAAAATCAGTACAAAGTAAGTAATAGATTTGATAACAACAATATACAAGGTGATAGTATACTAAAGGTGATCGAAATGACATAAGTGATGAGTTGAGTTTCATGCTAACTGACGACTATTCTCCACAATTGTTAATAAACATTGCTTAGTCAATTTTAATATTGTTAGAGACTTAGAGCAGCTCGATCCAGCGACTATGATTATAAAACAGGTATTTAATTTATTGTTTAATGATATGAAAACTAAAATATATACAATATATGAAAAATGGAATATATTTCTTCAATCTATCTGACCAAAGGATTATTGCTTTAGGTATAATGGTTATCCTAATCATGTTCAATTACAAATAAATTGAAGAATGATCTAGAAGGCAAAAGTATAAACGAACTTTCTCAAGCAATTGAAAAATTAAAGTGTAAAGAGAACTTGTACTTTAATTTTTGTATCAAAGAAAGGTTAGAAAGCTACAACATGCATTACACAATATGTGCACTTGTTGGCTCGTAATAGTCTAAATATTATTACAATTCGATTATCGGTAAATTTAACCAATTACTCAATTAGCATGGGTCATCTTGCATGATGATCAAATTATTTGAAAAAAAAAAATCAATTTGATCTTTTATTATAATAATCCACACTAATTTGCCCCATGATATATCTTTTCTATTTTTATGTCAATGCAATAAGCATGAATTTGGCTATGATTGAATATTTGAGTTGATCAAACTAAGATATTTTGTAATACTTGTATGTTTATGGACTTATGGTGCTTAGCTAGTAGTTTAAGGATCATAATTTTTATAATTATTGATTCATCAAAATAAGATAATATTTCACATTATTGATGGGTTAAAAATCAACGGAAAAAAAATATCAAACTCAATTGTATCTCTAACTTCTTAACTAAGAAAAAACATACAACAAATTGAATTGACGTACAAAATAGACTAATCAAGGGAGACTTTATGCTACGTTACCCAATTAACTAAGTACCCACAATCACTATCATAAGTTGTTTCAATAATTCCAATATTATTACATCGATAAGACATTTTCTTAATTAATGAAAATTTAGATACGCTATATGATTAATTTATTTATTGATGAATAATGAGGTGATTCTAAATGTACAACAAATATCTCATTCCAATTATTTTCAAGTTTAAACATGTTAAAAAAGAAATGTAAAAGTATAAATCGGCCTATTGCTTCCCTTACACCTCATTTTGGTAAATATATGCAATCAAAAAATAAATTTAATTGAAGAATCCAAACAACAAATATCAATTAACTTAGAATTTTTTATGTGATTTAATTTAAATGAATGTTTTTACGATTTTACGAAACTTTTTTTTTTTTTTTTTTTTTTTTTTTTTTAAAAAAGTGAGTAGAATGAGGAAGATAATATATAATATCACTCATTCATTCATTGCGTTATATTGGCTTAAAATGTATACTGTAATTTCTTGTGAATCGGTCAAAGCCAAATTACTCACTTACGGTTTTCACATGAAGATAATGTGAAAACTCAACATAAATAGGGAGTAGTAACCAAATTGGATTGCATCTTCTAACTTCCTGGTTAAGTAATTATAGCCACCGTACACGTGGTTAAATCTCCATACAAGGATCCGTTTTGGCTGCCCAATGACTCTACTTTGCCGAGTGCCGACCTCTTTTGTACAATATCCTCGACAAGCAAATATCCTCACGGCCCTCAACTCCTCAAATCTATTACTCCGTACTCCATTTTTCACAATATTTTGATTTTATAACATAATCTCTTGAGAAACATACAAACAAATCTATGAATTTCCTTTGTCTTTGTTTTACTCGCTCTATTTCTTTGAAATGAAAAATCTCAAATTATTTATTTGCACACTACTATTTTAGTTATATAAATCCTTCACAATAATATACATATAGTTATATATCAGATCGCTATCACTGAATTAATTGTTTTATTCCCCTTTAATCATACTTACTTTCCTAGCGCCCTTAATGATTTATAATTTTCGGACATTATCACTTTTTTGACATCTCGCTTTGTTAAACAAAACAATAAACATACAGGCTCTATAGTAAAATGATTTGGTAAAATTTTTGGTCTGACTTGCTATATATAACAACTAAAAAACAATGAATTGAGAGGATTAAAATATATGAGTTTTCATTGATTGAATGATTGAGTTTGTAGTTTAAATCTTTCAAAAATTATAGTCGTAACAAATTAAAGTTTAATAAATGTAACAAAAGTTGCATGGTTAGGCAGATTCTATAATGTATAATTAAGTATTTAATTTCATTATTTTATTCCTTGATATAAAAGTAAGGATCTCTTCTATATTAAGACAATAGCATAACCTCTTGAGAAAGATAAAAGAATTTTAAAAAAAGGATAAAAAAAAAAAAAAAAAAAAGTGGTGTACAATTNGGTGTACAATTAACAAACAACAAACGTAAACAATGCATGATACAAGAAAGCTTTAATTAGTTGATTGAATTGATAGATTATAACATATCCAAAAAACATGCACGATTGCATAAACTTTAAAAAAAGTTGTAGCAAAAGCTTAATACAAGAAGACCATACAAAATCCCCCTTAATAATACTACTAGGACAAGATAAGTCCCATTAATTAATTAATAATTTAAAGAATTCCACGAAACATACAGTACACTTAGTGCTTGAATATAGAAACAAATGAAAAAAGGAGAGAAAAAGCAACAATGACAAAAGAGATTGGTAGGGAGAATCCAGCTCCGGTAGCCGGTGGTGGTGCGGCTGGCCCGAGTGCCGTTTCTTGGGCATTCGCAACCGCGACAATTGCAAGAACCGTAGTGAAAAAGAAAGCGATCATTGAGTTGTTGCTAATTGCTTTTGCCATTGATCTGAATTAAGTCAAACTTTGACAATTTTTATTTTAAAGAGAGATGACAAAGTAACTAAAATACTTATTAGATGATTTCACCTAGATAAAAAAGATAAGAGTATTTATAGGATAAGATTTTTTTGAAGGGATACATTGTGCCAATTCTAGCTAATGACATAATGGGGTACAAATATATACAATTGACCGTGTAATAATATTGATGTAAGCACGTTAGTTGTACAGTTCATACATGATATGCATGTAAATTTGTATGAGATATGGTCGTATAGAAATATAGAATGGTTCTTGTCCCTTGGCTTAGCTAGCTGGCTGAACAATGCCACTATTTGGAATATTTAATTCATTTTGTGGAATGTGTTATTGAATTGGTTTTTTTATTTTATTTTTTTAAATTTTGCTTTATTTCTCATTTTATTTATAAGGTATTACTTCGGTATAAATGTTGGTTCTTTTCAACTTAAAAGAAGTTATAATTTTAGATTACTTAATATTATGTTTGACAAGTTAAATTGGCTGAATAATGCCACTATTTGGAATATTCAATTCAATTTGTGGAATGTTTTATTGAATTGGTTTCCACAATTTTTTTTTATGTAAATAAAATTTTCTTTCTCGTTTTATTTATAAGGTATTACTTCAGCGTTGGTTCTTTTCAACTAAAAAGAAGTTTTAGTTCAGATTAGTTAATATTATGGGTCTAACAAGTTAAATAACTTTGTATTAAATAGGTGTAACTAAATTTAATAAAAGTAATTGTTTGATCTAATGAATTAGGTCTAATGAGACTCGTTAATATCTGCCTGATATCTGCCAATTTCAGTTCAATTAGTTTCAATTAAGTATAATTAGAACTAACTTGTATTTTTGTTCAAAAATATGCATGTTTTAACAAGTAAAATTTATTTAGATAAGTTCAAAATTTATAAGAAGGGAACACTTTATTGTTAGCTATCTTGGAGACACATATAAAATGAAGAGCGAGAGAGAAAGAGACTAGAGATTGTGTATTTGTGTGTGTGCAATAATAGGAGGCCTTTGTTGTACACTTGTACTTGTACATGTACGTACGTTGGATATTTTGAATATTACAAATAGAATTATACGATTTTACTTCTAAAATTTTACTTAATTTGTCCGGTCTTGAATTCTATTGTAGTTTTATATAAATGGCTTTGAATTGAAGAAGTAATTGTTGGTATGCCTATGATCATTTTTGAGCATTAGCATTCATGACTGGAATTAAAGGACCCCGCGTGCTAACAGTTATATGGAGTACAACTTTTACATGCTCAATTATTTCTCATGGTAGCATTGATTGTAAAATTATTAGCTACATTTTACCACCAACTAACATTTTTCGTCCAAAAGTACATTGGTGTAGTTCACGACTCCACGTATGTAGTTAAATACATTTTTATCAAATCCTACCGAGGAGCTCAAATTAAAGTTCCATCTCGCAAGTGTACAAAACATAAAAGAAAATTAGAAAAAAGATGTACTTCGTATATATTATTATTGAAATACATAGAAATGTTAACAAAAATACATAATTATAGCAAAAACATAACAATAATACAAATAATAATAATATAAATAATCTATGATATAAGAGCTTAAAACAATATTAATGAGAAGCACAATTGCATAAAAGAAGGATAAATGTTGTGTTTCATTTAGTGCTTCATGAAAGAAAAGATAGAGAAGATTATAGAGCATGCAACCACGGCATTGGAGACGGGGAGGGAGAACCCGGCTCCGGCAGGTCCTTCAGCCTCATATGGTGTGTCACTTTCCAATGTTGGTGTAAGTGGTGAAGGCGCGGGCTCTTGAGCAATCGTTGCCACAAGCATGGCAAGAAGGGCAGCCATGAAGAGGGTTGTGTACAAGTTCATCTTAATAGCTTTAGCCATTTTATGTACGTTGAAGATGAAAAACAAAGTCGTACACCTTAGCTTGTATGTAGGCTTTTTAAGTGAGAGGGTGAGTTTATGAAATATGATGGAATATACGAAACTATAAATAGGCTAACTAAGGAAAAGTGGAAAGTATATGTTGACTTTATTTGGAAGAAGGTGATTGGTGAATTAGTGACATGCAATTAAGTTTGTATGTGATGATGGGAGTCACGTTACACAAATATTAAGGTAGCATATCTTGCATAATCTTAGGAATGATTTATGGACCTATGCTATGTTCATGGTTATTAATTGGTTATCAATAAATAAAGTATGGTTATTGCTTTGTAATCTTAGTTGGAACTTGGAAGGCTTCGCCTTCATCCATCAGATCATCACATCATACAGTTGTTCTTTGTTTTAAATTTTAATGTTATTATTGTGAACAACTAGCATGTAATTTTTAATATGAGTATGTACTTCATTTGTACTAATTAATGTCTACCATTTGGTGCAAAGAGTAATAGAGTATAGGCTATAGAGGTTGTCAACGCAACAACTCATATTGTATACAAATAATACTCTGTACTTAGAGTTTATATAATTAAGGTATAATTTTACGTTGTGTTGTCAAGGTTTAAAGGTTGATCTCACAAGTCACACACATATATATAAGAATGTTGGATCGTGTGATAGTTACTTTCATGTTATTTCTCACTTTTATAGATAAGTGTCATATACATTTATCTATGTAAGTCATAATACGCCCTTAAGTGCCCTAAAATTAGCTTATCTAGTTCTTTTTGTGTTGATTTATGTTAATATTCCAATGAAATACATAATCGAATTTATTATTCATTTGTATGATGATTTTCCGAACGCAAATTAGCCCAGACACATATATACATTATCTAAAGAGCGCTAAAAAAATTGAAATAAATCATCATATACAGAATTATTAATCTGTCTCAAAATTGGACGATCATCACAAAACTAATATTTTGTATTGTAAATTTTACAATTATTAGTTTATTAATGGACTACAAGTCCTTTTTAATTGTTATTAGGGTAAATTCCAATTAGTAGTAGCTTTCTTTTGTCTTAGTTCAAGTGGAATAAAGTTGTTAAAGAAGTTTTTGACCAAAAAAAAAAAAACTTATGGAGTAAGAAATAGGTCCCTACACAATTTTGAAAGTAAAATTAAAGTGTAAAACTCGTGTTAACTTAAAGGATAAAGAACAACAAATTTGATTTTGAGGTAGTGTGCTACGTACTAAAATATTGCAAATCCACTAGTCATATACTCATATACCTATGTCTCATGCATGAAACACTTGTGAGTGAATGAAAGACGGTCTTTCATTGGGAGTCTAAATTGTGTCTAATATTGCTTTGCCCTTTTTTTCCAGTCTCAATCACACAATCAATAATGAAAACCTTCATCCAAGGGTTTCCTCTTACATAAAGATGTCACTAAGTTTGCATGGCTATGGGTTACATAAAGTAAATTTGTGGTGACCCACTAATACTATACAAATATACTAGTATTATTTTGCCATAATTTTAATTTTCAATTAAATTTCTTAGATGCTAAAGTAGTTTTAGTTAAGAAGAATGTAATTTGATAAATAGAAACAAAATTCAATTATATTTGATTATACTAAAAAAATTTATATTAGTATACAAATGTGTATTGAATTTGTATAGCCCCTTTCTATAGCTCGATCAAGTTGTATTCTCTCCCCTAAAACATATGGTATCTAACTATCTGTTATATATATACGTAGTATATATCGGATTAAAATTCCAATTACAATTCTTTGTAAGGGATTCGGACTATTCTTAAGTTTCTCACTTTTAATTGTGTACCGTAAAAAATCTCAAGGACATAAACACATGCACTCTGTGTGCATACCTACAAATTGAATACCTACAAATAGTTAATAGTCTTACTGTAAGACGGTCTTACCAAAGACTTATTATTACTTTGGGAGTATTTAAGGGAAAATAAGGTAAAATGATGTTTTATTAGTGGAATATCAAAAGAGATGAGTTAATTAAAGTCACAAAAGGTTGATTAATTGCTGTCAATTTTAAGAACAATGTTTCATTTATTTTAACACAGGTAGGTTAGCTGCTGTGGCCCATACAACTGGAGGTAACATATCAAAGAATAATTTGTAACAGTGCTCAATGTAATGGAAGTTAGATAAGCAAAGATTCCCCCATTAAAGCAACAAAGAAAAGATAAATATTCCCAAATAAAGCATTAAAGTAAAACTAAAGAATAAGTTCTCTGAAATTGGACCTCCCTCATATATGCGTATTATTTGTTTGATTAATAGTTTGATTATTAGTGAAAAATTAAATTTGTACCACTCATTCATTATTAGTCAAATCACCATTAAAGTTTTGATATCTTAGCCTACTGATTTGATTAAGGGCCTATTTACTTCAGCTGAAAACAGTTGAATTGAATTGAAGTGAACTGAAAATTTTGTATGAAGGACTAATGAATAGCAAAAATAAGAGAAGAGTTGAACTGAACTGAACGAAACTGAGTTGAGCTAAATTGAACGGATTTTAAATTAAAGTAAACAGGCAATAAAGCTTGTGTAAATAGGTTACAGGTTTTAGTCCCTCCCCATTATTTATTTATAACGTTATTTATAATATGTATCGTTCTCGTAACTCCTTAAATGACACCCAAAATAAATAAATAAAAATTGAAGTTTTGATTAGTAATTGCAAACTCAATTGAATAATATCAATATCAAATTACCAGGGGAAAAAATAGAATTTATCAATATAATAAAAAATGAATAATAAATCTGGTAGCTGGTACATACATACATATATATCATAAATTACTCATGATTCAAACAATCAGAGTAATAATATTTTAATGTTACACCATAACAAAAAAAAAAAAAAAAAAAAAAAAAAAAAAAAAAAACCAAAACAAACCCTTTACATAATTAGCAAGTAATCATCCTAATGCTTAAAGATCAAAGAAAAGACGGAGAAAAGAACGGAAAATCCAACTACGGCTGTCGAAACAGGTAGGGAGAACCCTGCACCAGTAGCGGGTGCTGGTGAAGGAGAAATCTCTTGTGCATTTGCCGTGGCGAAGATTGCTAGAACGATAGCAATAAAGACATTGAAAGTGTTCATGCTAATAGCTTTTGATGATGCCATTTGAATTATAATAACTTTGATGTAATAACAAAGAAAAGAAGAGAACAAGTAAGTTTGCTCTGAAGTTGTACGTTAAATGTTAATGAATTATGAAATGTTTGTGAGTTGAATGTTAAATTGACAAAAAATTGTGTGTTATATATAGGGTATTAAGTGGGGGCCAAAAACAGGGAAAACTCCAATGAGAAGGCGCCACGTAGTAAATGGAGGAAATATAGGGGGTTAAGATATGGGAATATGGGTTGGCTAAACTAGTTGGTGTGAAAAGCACATGGGTTGGCAACAGACAGTTAATGGTTAACTGGAAAGTTTAGAATATCATTTGATTGCTTTGAAGGAATTTAATAGAATTGGAGTGTAGAGTATATTTTTTGGACGGCGTCAAATTTACTCGTATTCTGGTGTGAGAAAGAGGGATGCATGTTGCACTCATCTAGATGGATGGAAACTTCGAAAGTGTGCATCATGCATGACGCTGACATATGGTAGAATAAGATGGATGATGGGTCGTCTTGACCGACGAGGTTAGCACGGCATTGTGGACATTGGACATGGTCGTTCAGTTATTACGCATTAGGGCCTATTTACTTCATCTGAAAATAGCTGAACTGAACTGAAAGTTTTTATGAATGACTAATGAATAGCAAAATAAAGAAGAGCTGAACTGAATTGAACTGATCGAACGGAGTTGAACTGAACTGAACGGATTTTAAGTTGAAGTAAACAGGCCCTTAGTATTTCAATTTCCAACTACGATATTCTATTACGGGGAGTGAATTCGAGGGTCGGTTTATTAGGAATCGGTCCGTTTTGTGTTACTATAAATATTTTGTAATAAGTTTTTGGTAAGACCTACCTTTGTTTCTAAATAAATGCAATGAGCGAATTTTTTAAGGGTAATAATATATGTAGCGTTTAGGCCTTTAGGGGTATATATAAGAATTAAATAAATTTCTTAAGATTTCATAACAAAATTATATATCCCGAGATAAATGTTTAATTTAATTTTTCTATTTTAAGTTTCTTATATGTAGCGGTGTCGCCCTAAGAATTATGTATATCATTTTTCATTTTCTAATACTCACATATAATACATTATTGTTGCATGAATTCTGAACTAAAGGTAGTAATTTTTTAGAAAACGATTCTATGATTTACGTGTGTGTATATGCCTCATTATGTTGATCGTGTACTTTCTAATGGTAAATAAAAAATATAAATCACTTTTAATGATTTATACATCTTTGTTATTTAAATATTTTGTTTTAAAAAAATAACTATACAACAAAACAAATTACGGTTGTAAACAAACCGAAAATTTGATTCTTTGTTATCAAAAATTGAAAAACCAACAATCAACACCATTTCAGGTGTTTATCAAATATTCAACCTTATTCTAAATTGTAACACATTTGCACCATAATATTAAGGAAATTGGGATTAGTCATGAGTAAATTGTGCTTCTTTCTAGTGCAATTAAATGATAAACCACTAATTTACGTAAATAGTACAAGTACATAGTACATATTATACATAGATGGTGAACCCAAAACTCTTTACTTATTATACATAAGTTTTCAATCTTAACTATTAAGTGAAAATATCATATTTTCACCAACATTAACGTGGTCTTCAAACTTTCAGCGTTACCAGAAATTACTTAGCAACATAGCTCACATCTAGAACATTCCAGATTTGGAAGTTTCACTCTCAATTAATTGAGGTTTAAGTCAAAGTTTATAATCATAAGAAGTCTTAAACTCTGAAAAAAATGATTTAGTGCCAACTTTAACAAGAATATACTCATCTAATTCATCTCTTTTACAACGGTCCTCCCTGCTTTATTAGACAGAAATTTATAACGGTTTCATTGACTAATCTTTATTTAAAAATTGCTGCTCAAAGACGTTGAGTTGGACCAACATAACCAATCAATCTACAATTAATGATTAATGGCAAAATGTTTGTCCAAATTAAAGAAAATTGCTCCTTCATCAATTATATGCCTTTGATTGAGCAAATTTGGTACAATTGATTGGATGATTAAGGACCATCAAATACTCCCTCTCATTTTTTTTATTTGCTTCATCGAGGAATTTCACATTATATTCATATTGAAATTTTAACTCAATTTAGTATTTAACTAGTTGTTAGTTTAATATACGTGTAAAACTAACTATTAACAAAAAAAATAAAATTTCATTTAATTTTACCTCTATTGATTCTTAATGTGTGTATTTATTGCAATATGAGACATATAACACATCATATTTCAATAGATAACGCATTGAGGTCGATTCATGTACATGTTATATTTCAAATTCTTTTAACGTATAACAAATACGGGATGGTAGCTATCAAATGGTGATAGGAGGGTGCCATATGGCGTGTCTAGAGTAGTGACAAAAAATTTAGGAGCCTTGTTCTAAAAATCAAATTATGCTTTTATATTAATGATATTTAGATATTATTATATATTTTAGGCAATAGTATATAAGAAAATCTAAAATTTGAAAGCCTTATATATGTTGGGGCCTTGTGTAGGGCTTTTTGAACCTCTCTGAAACGACCATCGATGTGTAAACGTTAGGGGTGTGCAAAACTGGAAATCGGAAATTTTCCGATCGGGAAATTTGGTTATCCGGATTTTCAGAACCAAAAAATTGATTCCGTATCCGTTCCGGAAAAACCGGAAATTCGGATATCCAGTTCCGAATTATACATCAAAATTTTCTCTAAAACTTACACTTATACCCTTAAAAAACCGGAATTCCGGGTTTTGTTTTACTAAAAAATCTGAAATCCGATTATATCAAAAATACATTCCGTATCAGGTCCGGTTGTCGGTTTTAAAATCCGGATCGGAGATCCGGATTTTCCAGTTTTTAAAAAACCAGACCAGATATCCGGATTTTCGGAACCGAAAACCCGATCAAAAATTCGGAAACGGAATTTTTTGCACACCCCTAGTTAACGTATTTTACAACGTCTTTTAATATATTGCAAAATGGATAGAGTACTAAAGCAACATACTATAATACAAAGCTTTTTTTTTTTTGTTGATAGGTAATAAAAAGTACGTAGTAGTTTTAATTCTCACAATACATGGAATTTTTTTTTTTTCTTTGCAAGAAATAGCTAGCTCAAAATATTGTGTTAATTTGTTTCCTTTGAACAATGTTCGGTCCATTATCTCAACTATTGTTTCTTTTTATGCAATTTGAATGTCATGATTCTATGCGTATATTTCTAATAAGGAGTGTGATAATTTTTTTTTGCCAACAACCGATTATGATAATTAATTAATTATATTTTTTTTTTGGAAAATCACACCAAGAATAGTTTATCTGATTAGTAGTAGACAAAGTTTTTTCCGAATTTCAAAATACTTCAGTTATTCTTGTAGTATTGTATTTGATGTTGAGTTATATTCCCGCAATGTAACCTTCGTAGCCTCGTAGGAAAATAAAAGACAGACGTACTGCTTTTTTCATTAGGATAAGACTAGCTTGATCTTGTCTTAACACTCAATTCATGTGCCACGTTAATAACTTATCTCTTTAATGACTGTCGAAGATCCAATTATATTTACTTCTTTAGTTCTAAGACTCCAATTGTAAAAATAAAAACAAAAATAAATAAATATAATAAATTAGTGTATAAAGACAAAAAAAAATAATTCAAAAGCAATGATCCCCCTTTATTTAAAACTTTACAGACTTAAGCAATTTAATGGGAAAAAATTTGGGAGTCTTGTGTTAGGACGCATGGACCTTCAATTGAATCTTAAATTCAAATAAGACTATTCGTGTTCTTAGAAGGTGTTTATACACATTTGATTTAGAAATAATGTAATCTCTGCTTTTTTGTTCACAATTCACAAGAGTCGTGACTTCTTAGACTTTAAATTAAATTAGCCCGTGATCTGTTTTACAATTCATTTTTGTCATATACCACTTCCATGGCTCGGTAAACCAATAGTTACAATAAAAGAATATTATTCGTGAATATTTTTTATTGTAATTATTAGTTTACGGGAGTAGTAACTTGGTCGTTGTCAAACCGGCTGTAATGCCCAACATCCCTAGAATAGAAGGTAATGAAAAGCGCCATACAAGTATATTTCATGAGTCTAAAATGAGTTTGTTCAAAGTTGTTAAACGAAAAACCGTCGTAATTAGGGGATAAGACCATATCTTTCAAGTTGCAATTTGACATTTACATAATTACATGAACTTCAATTAGTTATGTCATAATTCATAAACATACATATTTTGGTTCTAAAGTTTCATCCCAATTAATCATGTCCTCCTATATTGAAGGATAAGATGTTAATTCTTAGAAAAAAAAAAGATGTAGATAGGAAAGAAATCAGATTCGTTATTCATACATAAACATAAAAATCTCATAGAATGATTTTATTCAAATTCCATATCAAACGAATAACAAATGTGTTACAAATATCTTAATCAAAATAATAAAATATACATTCCAAAAATTTAAGTCTAGTGTTTGAAGATGAAAGAAAAAACGGTAAAAAGAAGCGAAAATCCAACAAGGGTAGTAGAAACAGGTAGGGAGAACCCTGCCCCAGCAGCTGGTGCTGGTGCAGGAGCCATCTCTTGTGCACTCGCCGCCGCGGCGAATATAGCTAGAGCTAGAATGATAGCAACAAATACATTCATTGAGTTGATGTTTTTTGATTTAAAGTGAAAAAATATTTACTTAGCAAATGTAAATATGAATGTAGGAGTTGTTTTTGTTGTAAGGCTATATGCAGTTGAGGACGGGGGTATATAAAGGGTGTGAGTGGGGTCAAAAGATGGTGACTGACAGACAGAAGATGCCAGTAAGATTGTGCCACGTGGTTTAGAATGGAAGATATGATATGAGGATATTAGAGGTGATTGGTTTGGGTTAATTAATGATTTGGTGTAGTGGGAAATAACATGTGTGACAGTTAATAATGTACTGGAAATTGTTAGTTGATTTTTGATTTGGTGAATTAATTATTTTGAGCGGCGAATAAAATTGTGATGATAGGAAGATAGGATACACATGTATATTGGGGGTAACGTTGGGTAAGCCGCAAATAGGGAAACGGTCATTGAGCTGTTTTGGAAAGTGAAACAACGAACGGTCGTCTACTTCAATGACATTAACTCTTACATACGTAGTATCTACTCAATTAGGTTTTAATGACTAACGTGTTGGGTGGACTAATTCCTTACTACTAGGCCGACCTTGCATCCTTCTTTCAACTTCGCATGGACTTAGATAGTAGTCCACTTGAAATTGAGGGTTCTTCCTTGCTCCAAAAGGTTATCAGATTGATTTCCAGCACTTGTTCTTGTGGGTTTTCTAGCAACAAAAACGAAAAATTTAGTGGTCGATTTAGAAATTTAAAGTTTCAGTTGTATGTGCTTGACCATTTATGTCATGAAAGAATCATTATATTTTGGAAAATGATTTCTAACTGTATAAACTATGTCACTATTATTCTAAGTGTTATCGACTTTAAATTACCTCAAAACATTACAAACTTTTACTAACTTTTTGAGAATGGTTTTACAAACTTTGCAAGAATGAACTAACACAAGTTTTTCCGGCACATTTTGTCCCCACTCACGCGCATCCCGAGAAACTTCCCATGAGGTCACCCATCATAATATTGCTTCCAGCCAAGCAAGCTTAACGTTAGAGATTCTTAGGAAATGAGCTCTTTAAAAGAAAGATGCATCTTGTTGACATGAGTACGTACTACATATAATCTTTTTAAAGCAATCATGAGGGGTCTTATAGGTTCACCTTGGCATAAACTGATCATTGGTGATAAGCTGTCGAAAGCACTCTCTTAACTAAGACCGAATGAATAACATTAGTGATGCATTGCATTATTTTTGTGGTGTTAAGGAGCCGCAATAGAAAGCGGTGAGAATCAATCCCATGAACTTTTGAAACAGGAAAAGAACCAAGTATTGATGCATTGCATTATCTATTTAATCAATATTTCATCAACGACTCATTGACCGAAATCGTCAAGTCATTAGCCTAAGGAATGGAGAATATGAAATGTCTTCAATGAGATTGATTCGGATGACAATTGGGTTGGGCTGTCTAAGGGTGGTCCAAACATGTTGTATGTGGATAGGTTGGTTCCATGATTTTTTTTTTTTTGTGTGTGTTAGAGAGCCACAATGACAAATAATGTGAATTGGTCCTAACATTTTCTTGAATTAGGGAGAAAGCGTTAATCACTTGGATTATCCCTCACTTTCGTCATATTTGGTTTTTCTTTATTGGACTTTACTACTCCTCGTATTCTCCTATGGTTTTGTTATTTGTAGTTGATCACCTGGTCCCCCCTCCCCCTCCCCCTTATTATAATTGTATAATTTTGTTAATGTATGATTGACTATGGTAAGGAGAATGTCTATCATACAATCGATTGTATACTCAAAACAAAAATTAAAAAAATTATTGATTTGATTTGACACTAATTTTTAGTTAATTTAAAATCACATGAACATAAAATATTTTTTTGTTTAAACCTAACAAAGTATTGTCATTTGTTTCAAGAAAATTGCACATTTTAACTGCATAGAACATTCAACTCTATCCTCTTTTTCTTAATTAGTAATCATGGTCCGATCCGGCCTTATTAAAATGGAGTAGAAACGTTATGAATTTATACTATGTTTGGATAGCAACACAGAAGAGTAAGGAAGAGAGGGAAATAAGAAGAAAGGAAGAGCAATGAAGGGGAGGGGGGAGTCGAGTTCCGTTTTTCCTTCAAAACTCTCCACTTTTAGATGGATGGTGCCGTTGCTACTAAATTCCATGTCAAAGTCAACGACAAGCAATTAAGTAAACAAATAATATTTTATTAATAATTTGAATGTAGGTACAATCTCTGTAAACAGTTTATAGAAAATAAACTAAGTCTTCTGATTATGTTCCCCTGTTGTTGGATGACACATGTCGACGTCAGCCAGATTTGTACGACAATGTTTGAGTGAGGGCTGATCAGCTTCAATCTCACTTTGAATGTGTTTGAGTGGTACCTGATCGAACAATCTGCACAATTTGACAGTGCTTGTTGATTGTTGGCAAGGAGAATGAATTTCTTTCTTTCTCTTTTTCTTTTTCTCCCTTCCCTCTTTTTTCTCCTTTTTTTTTTTTTTCTGAGGTGATGATGGATATTTATAGGAAAATTTGTCTTCCATCTTGGACCCGAAGATGTGGGTTTGGACTCTTTTGATGATTTGGAAGTCTTGTAGTCTTTTTGGCCCAATAGATATTTTATTTGGACTAATAATATAATCGGCCCAAATAACTTAATAATGACCCAAATTATTTAATTAATTTTTGATAGTTAATTTAAAGGGCTAAATTAATTATATTGAGCAAATATTTATTTTATTTAACTCAAATAATTAATTGAATTTAACCACTTTAATAAATTTTCGGTGCCTACAGGTGCTTATTAAAGGAGGAAGGAAATGGATCCCTCATTCTCCTTCCCGTTCCTTTCCTCAACAATGTATGCAAATAAGGAGGTTTGTCTCCTTTCATTTATTTTTCCTTCTATTTTCTTGTATCCAAACAAAATGTTGAATATGTTTTTGATGAGACAATATTTCATGTAAGATATCAACAATATAAATAGAGGAAAAAATTATTGAGACCGCCAAGAAAATTGTGACCATATGGGATAATGGGAATACAATAAATTCAACAAACAACATTGAACACGTCTGTATTTTAATCGCAAGCTTGGATTTTGGTAAGTGTATAGTTTGTCTTGAAAAGTTTAAATGACGTAAGAAATGTATTGCCAATCAAATATGAAATGCTTCTTTTTATATACGAAATCCAAACATTTGATAATACTCCGTATGTAATTACGTTTGTATGTAATACAAAAACACCAATAGCACAATTAGCTACATGCGTTACTAATAAAAAAAAATAATGTATAGTGGAGTGGACCCATAAGAAAAATAGAGTACGTAGTACATAATATATAAGATTAGAAACCATAAAATGGAAACACACAAACTTTATAGATAAATACAAATACAATCTTAGTTTAATAAAATTGCAATGAGAGAAACAAAGACAGAAGAGACCATAAATGTCCCTGAAATCGGCAATGCAAACCCATCACCGGTTACAGGACCTATCGTCGTGGTTGCTGATGGCAGCGGCGAAAGCCCCAAATCTTGACCCTTAACCTTAACTGTGACCATGTACAAGAACAACATAACTATGGACAATGTCATTGATCCCACATTAAAACAACATACTGCCATATTCAAAGATTTTTATGAAAAACAAGCTAAGAGAAAGTAATGGAAATAATGTCAAAGTAGGGTTTTGAATCCACAGTAGGGGAATGAAGAACCCAATTAAATTTATAGACTTTGGATAGATTGTAAATAATTATGTTAGGTGTTATATTGGATGATTTGGTATGTTACAATTAACTTTGATGTAACAAAGTTATAATGTCTTTGTTTATAAGGATTGTACGTGTTGAATTGAGCTTGTTGGCGCACCAAATAAAAGGAAGAATATGAAAAGAAAGTTGCACTATCTATGTACACCAAACATTAAGATAGATACAGCTTGTTCTCGAATGTCTTCTAAGCTACGTAAAGTATGCTTCAAGCTGAGGAGATAAAAATGTTTGAGTCTACCAAAAGTAACAACTGATTGATGACAGAAAAATATATATATTATTAAAGTCGTTATCACTTAGGAATTCTAATATTGATACTGTATGAGTTTCACTAATTGCAAAAACAATGTACTCGTATACACTAATGAGTTCATAGTAAAAAGGAGCAAGAAATTGAAGCGTCTAGTCCTTGGTCGTCAAGTATCGACATCTTGTTCAGAGTCATTTACACTCTTCTTTAATATCGATAGCTATTCGATCTAGATCGTAAATTTTTATATGTGGTTGGCCAAACCACACTCTATAATTGTTTGTTTCACGTAATTTACATACATACTCTATTTAATTGGGTTAATTAAGGCAATACTCTTTCTTTTTCAACCCCACAAAGTCCCGGCCTGATGGTATAAAAACATACCCTTCTACTTATTGCTGAGCACAGTTTTACAGTATAACCTACATTATTAGTACAATGTTTATTTTCAGTATAACCCACTTCCTATACTCCATTCCACCTACACTACCACATTAGAATTAAGTATGGAAGCAACTCCTGTTCTGTGTTTTGGATTGAAGTAAGCTTGTTAACTCATTTTACATTAATGTCGTTTGCAATTATGCATCAGCATGGCAATGACCGCTACTCCAGCTGATCCTGCCAGTGGGTAACTGGCCAAATGTGGCTGCTGGGTCACCCAGCAGCCATCAATCAAGCCAAGAGTTGCGACAATGAGCTGCCATTGGGGCACCAGTTAAGAACGGCTATTTGAAATGAAATTGAATATTCTGGAAAAATCATGCAAGCAGTACCTGGTTTTTTCAACTATGAATCCATCTAATAGAAACGTGTTNATGTTCCCCTGTTGTTGGATGACACATGTCGACGTCAGCCAGATTTGTACGACAATGTTTGAGTGAGGGCTGATCAGCTTCAATCTCACTTTGAATGTGTTTGAGTGGTACCTGATCGAACAATCTGCACAATTTGACAGTGCTTGTTGATTGTTGGCAAGGAGAATGAATTTCTTTCTTTCTCTTTTTCTTTTTCTCCCTTCCCTCTTTTTTCTCCTTTTTTTTTTTTTTCTGAGGTGATGATGGATATTTATAGGAAAATTTGTCTTCCATCTTGGACCCGAAGATGTGGGTTTGGACTCTTTTGATGATTTGGAAGTCTTGTAGTCTTTTTGGCCCAATAGATATTTTATTTGGACTAATAATATAATCGGCCCAAATAACTTAATAATGACCCAAATTATTTAATTAATTTTTGATAGTTAATTTAAAGGGCTAAATTAATTATATTGAGCAAATATTTATTTTATTTAACTCAAATAATTAATTGAATTTAACCACTTTAATAAATTTTCGGTGCCTACAGGTGCTTATTAAAGGAGGAAGGAAATGGATCCCTCATTCTCCTTCCCGTTCCTTTCCTCAACAATGTATGCAAATAAGGAGGTTTGTCTCCTTTCATTTATTTTTCCTTCTATTTTCTTGTATCCAAACAAAATGTTGAATATGTTTTTGATGAGACAATATTTCATGTAAGATATCAACAATATAAATAGAGGAAAAAATTATTGAGACCGCCAAGAAAATTGTGACCATATGGGATAATGGGAATACAATAAATTCAACAAACAACATTGAACACGTCTGTATTTTAATCGCAAGCTTGGATTTTGGTAAGTGTATAGTTTGTCTTGAAAAGTTTAAATGACGTAAGAAATGTATTGCCAATCAAATATGAAATGCTTCTTTTTATATACGAAATCCAAACATTTGATAATACTCCGTATGTAATTACGTTTGTATGTAATACAAAAACACCAATAGCACAATTAGCTACATGCGTTACTAATAAAAAAAAATAATGTATAGTGGAGTGGACCCATAAGAAAAATAGAGTACGTAGTACATAATATATAAGATTAGAAACCATAAAATGGAAACACACAAACTTTATAGATAAATACAAATACAATCTTAGTTTAATAAAATTGCAATGAGAGAAACAAAGACAGAAGAGACCATAAATGTCCCTGAAATCGGCAATGCAAACCCATCACCGGTTACAGGACCTATCGTCGTGGTTGCTGATGGCAGCGGCGAAAGCCCCAAATCTTGACCCTTAACCTTAACTGTGACCATGTACAAGAACAACATAACTATGGACAATGTCATTGATCCCACATTAAAACAACATACTGCCATATTCAAAGATTTTTATGAAAAACAAGCTAAGAGAAAGTAATGGAAATAATGTCAAAGTAGGGTTTTGAATCCACAGTAGGGGAATGAAGAACCCAATTAAATTTATAGACTTTGGATAGATTGTAAATAATTATGTTAGGTGTTATATTGGATGATTTGGTATGTTACAATTAACTTTGATGTAACAAAGTTATAATGTCTTTGTTTATAAGGATTGTACGTGTTGAATTGAGCTTGTTGGCGCACCAAATAAAAGGAAGAATATGAAAAGAAAGTTGCACTATCTATGTACACCAAACATTAAGATAGATACAGCTTGTTCTCGAATGTCTTCTAAGCTACGTAAAGTATGCTTCAAGCTGAGGAGATAAAAATGTTTGAGTCTACCAAAAGTAACAACTGATTGATGACAGAAAAATATATATATTATTAAAGTCGTTATCACTTAGGAATTCTAATATTGATACTGTATGAGTTTCACTAATTGCAAAAACAATGTACTCGTATACACTAATGAGTTCATAGTAAAAAGGAGCAAGAAATTGAAGCGTCTAGTCCTTGGTCGTCAAGTATCGACATCTTGTTCAGAGTCATTTACACTCTTCTTTAATATCGATAGCTATTCGATCTAGATCGTAAATTTTTATATGTGGTTGGCCAAACCACACTCTATAATTGTTTGTTTCACGTAATTTACATACATACTCTATTTAATTGGGTTAATTAAGGCAATACTCTTTCTTTTTCAACCCCACAAAGTCCCGGCCTGATGGTATAAAAACATACCCTTCTACTTATTGCTGAGCACAGTTTTACAGTATAACCTACATTATTAGTACAATGTTTATTTTCAGTATAACCCACTTCCTATACTCCATTCCACCTACACTACCACATTAGAATTAAGTATGGAAGCAACTCCTGTTCTGTGTTTTGGATTGAAGTAAGCTTGTTAACTCATTTTACATTAATGTCGTTTGCAATTATGCATCAGCATGGCAATGACCGCTACTCCAGCTGATCCTGCCAGTGGGTAACTGGCCAAATGTGGCTGCTGGGTCACCCAGCAGCCATCAATCAAGCCAAGAGTTGCGACAATGAGCTGCCATTGGGGCACCAGTTAAGAACGGCTATTTGAAATGAAATTGAATATTCTGGAAAAATCATGCAAGCAGTACCTGGTTTTTTCAACTATGAATCCATCTAATAGAAACGTGTTTTACAACAAATGTTTCAAGATCATTATGAACATGTAAAATAAACACAGTAAAGCTTAATTCAATAGTTTACATAGCAATTAATTTCTAATCCATTGCCGATTAACAATAAGAGACTGATGCTTTACAACAGTCTTCAGTCAAACGATTTCAATCCAGAAAGCAGTTTTCTAAAATTCTTACAATTTCATTTCATTTTCTGAAAGACACGCGAACAATCACACAAAGTTAACACCCAATCACAATGTTGCTGATAAGACAAAAACCATATCAATATCAAATAACCTAGAACAAGAAGCTCAGGTACTTTTGCCAGATTTATGTGCTGCAATCAGGCTTTTTGTCAACCATATTGCAGTTTCTCGCGATGACACAGTTTCTTCTCCAAAGGGTCTCAGAATACCAGAAAGTTCATCAAGCTTATCCTCCCTAAGCAATCGTGCACATAGCTCAAGGAGAGACTCCAAGGCATCAGCCCTGTAGTGACCTGGAACTTCAGTCCCGCCTTTGGTTTGACTATCAGTCATTGCTTTAAGAGTCCTCCTCAATAAAGACATTTCAGCCTGTGTTGGATTACTAGCTTCTTCGTCAGTGACACCATTACCTGACTGCGAGGAGCAACTAGTGTTGAGAGTCTCTGCTTCATCTTTACTTTCAGATGGAAGCTTTTCACCATTTTCGGATGGCATACACTTTGTTGTCGGTTGATCTTCTATACAAATATCATGGTTTCCTGTTTCCTTTTGAGAACTGTGTTCAACATTCTCATCTTGCGCAGTTGATGATGTTGAAGATTCATTTTCAGGAGACCCATCAGCAAAAGGTTCTTCACAGGAATTCATCAAGTTATTACAGTTCTGTGGTAAAACTTCATCGCTTTCCTCTGTAACATCCTGTTTGCTCATATTCTCAATATTAACATCTACCCAATTTGAAAGGGATTCGCTATTAGACATGCTAGCGGTTCTAGTTTCTTCCACAGTGTTTTCCTTGGATGCATTTACATCATTCAGCTCATCTGAACTGCAAGTGGTCATTTCACAGCCAGAAGACTCGCATTTAGAACTTTCACTTGCATCGCATCTCTCATTAGAGTAGCTCACTGGATCAACTCTCTTTGTTTCGAGGTTTTCCTCTGAGGTAGCTGACGTAGATGATTTGTCACAATTCTGCTGATTTACAGGCATAGCATCACTAATCTTGTCACATTGTTCAAAATTTACCATTGCCTTCACCACTCTATGCTCTCGCTCTCTTCCGTCCTTGACTCTGGTAGGTTTACCGGATGAAAGTCGCCTAGCTGTTTTTTCCTTTGAGTTCGGAGACTTGACTGGAAGATAGGAAGGGGATGTCGCACGACACCTGGATAGATATGGCTGCACATAAGGATGCCTCAAGATTTCTGCAGCCTGGTAAATGATGAGAAAGGATAACAGATCATATATCACAGAGAATCCAATAAGTGCAACCAAATATAAAAATGGTAGTAAAGGATACTGAAACTCACAGTTGGCCTATGCTCCGGGATTTTTCTTAACATGGTCTTGATAATTTGTTTCCTGAATGATGGAAACTTGAAATGTAAATATAGTTTATACTACGTTAAACTTCATAAGAAAAACTAAAACATGCATTCGTACGAAAAATGAAACTTGAATAGATGACGACCAACACTAGGTCCTTTCAGAATTTAAAGGTGCTTACAATGTTGAGGAGTACACTATAGGAAGGGGGGACATGATAGCTCGATTAATCTTGTTGATCAGACTAGTCATATCCTGTTTCATTGCACCAGAAAGAATTGAAAGAATTGAAGTGAAACTCATCAAATTAAAACATTTTAACAGCTTAGACTAATCCAAGACTATTAGATAGGCAGGTATAGTTCCGCATGAAACTTACGTTAGCTCTGAATGCTGGCTGATGTGCAGCAATCTCAAATATGCAACATCCTGAAGCAACAAGGTAAGTAAGGATAAGATAAACTATATGTAAGTTCAAAAGAGCACGATAAAATACTGTCTGACACTTACCAAGTGACCATATATCTGATTTGTAGCCGTAAGGTATATCTGCAAGGAGTTCAGGACACATGTAATTGGGAGTACCAACAACCTATACACAAAAGGCCATCAATAAACCATCTCAGCATCAAAGCTAAATTAAATGGTTGTTATTGTGTGCTTATAGAGTTGGAAAGTCTCAAAAGTTTGTACCGAGGATGCAAGATCATCGGGCTTAAGAAGTTTTGCAAATCCAAAGTCACCTGTATCCTCCACAAATAAAAATTTAGTGAGCACAATCAAACTGAGCCTACCCTTTACCTCACTAGAGGATGAAATTCTTAAAAAAGCCAACACAACAACAGAAATAAAAATACTTTGAATGTTTACTTACCGAGTCGAACGTCATTTTCCTTTGTCAAGAATATGTTGGAGCACTGAAATAAAATATTTTTATAACTTAGTCAGCAATAATGTAATGTTTGAGCCTCGAAAAACAGAACTGTCTGCAATATTGCAAGTACTGGCAAAGTCACAAACCTTAAGGTCTCTGTGAAGAATGCGGTTAGAGTGAAGATAATCGACAGCTACCAGCAGCTGAGTCATCCATTTGCAAACTCTCTGCAGATAGCAGGAATTAACTTACTGCATGTTCATACTTGTCATATGACGAGAATTGGTAAAATAATTATGTTACACTACCTCCTCTGAGAAATGTACTCCTCTAGCCTTTTTTATGATTGCAGCTCTGATCATCCAGAATATTATACCCAAATTCAGTCATTGAATGATTGCGATAAGAGGGTTTGTTAACATCACATATTGAAGATAAGCATCCCCAAACAAGGAATCAAGAAAACTTTAGTAAGTAGGATGCATGCACTGCTTGTTTTCAGTTCACGACAGTTTAAAGCAGCGCAAAATCAAAGATGGGCTCCAAGAAATGTTTCATTTGCATGGCCAATTGTAAATTGTTGATGATAAGTCACTAATGCAAATCTCAAGCATGCGATGCACATTTAGATTTTGCTCTCTAATAAACTTCAAAATGAGCAAAACACTAAGACAGAGCTACTTACATGTCACCACCTTCACAATAGCTGGTTACAATACAGACGCAGCTATCCTACAGCAAAGAACAAGGAAAAAGGATTGTATTAGACCCATGTTGTCAAGCTATACGGTATTAATGTTGTTAAAAGTTTAATAATACTTTTATAAAAATCTACAAGTAATTATTAGCAAATCAACGGTCACGCCATTGGAATTTGCTACGAGTAACTTAAAGTTGAAAGGTCAAGTTCAACAGTTCAAAATTTCATCATGTTATACCAGTGTTATATATGCTATTAAAAATCACAACACACAGGAAAAGATTGCACACTGAATATTATCATTGACATCATTACCACTATTTACAAGTGCCTAACTCACCTTGTCCACCCAAGAATCTTTGTATTCAACAATGTATGGATTTTTCAACTTGGAAATCAACTCCATCTGCATAGAAAAGCAAAGCGTGGTCCAAAAGTTAACAAATGTTGGTACTAAGGATTAAAGTAACTAATCTTTTAGAGAAAACAATTCAAAAATTCAAAGTTCAAACCACCAACAATAATGAGGAGGCATATTTTCAACAAAATGCAGCATTTGGTCAACTAGACATACCAAAATCAAGGATTGCAACAAAGGGGAAGAAGACCCAGAGAAGTACACCTCTTAAAGAGTATGAAAGCACATATCAATAATACAATAACAATAACACGGCAACACCACCACCACCACCTTAGTCCAAAAGTAATTTGGGGTCGGCTAGACATGATTCACCAAAAGGAACCACAACAGTCATCCGCATATATCAATAATACGAAGTACTCCGCAATAGGATTAATAAATGATCAACCTAATCACTCCATCAAACTTCAAAACACAATGATTTTGACCAAAAAACATGTCCAAGAAACCTCAAACAAGTATGTAGCATATGAGAATCCAACATTTAATGTATGATGATGACTAACACTAACCTCCTGTAGTGCTGTTTTCTTAAACTTCTCAGTTTGCTTGGCTAACCGTATCTTCTTCAACACATACCTAAAAAGTACATTAAACATTTGCAATCACAAGAAAAATGAGCAAATACCTTTTTAGCACCGACAGAATAAAAACAACACCAATTACCAATTTTTATTAAAAGAATTATTCTTTTGTCATATTTCTTAACATTTTCAAAGACATTGACCTTTTTTTCAACACCCTAATTAACACTGATCTTTCCCCTAATTAATCACACAAAAAACTGAAAAATTAAAACAATTTTAAGCATATTTATGTAGGATCATGATAAACCCTTAAGCTAAACAAAGTTATAATCATTCAACCAAAGTAATTAACAAACTTAAAACAAGATTAATCAATTTAATTTGAAGGGAATAAAGAAGATTAACTCACTTTTTTTGCTCATTTTTGTGAAGAACAAGAAAAGCAACCCCAAATGCTCCTCTTCCAATTTGTTCAATCACCTCATAATCCTCCATTTTAGACTTCATTTCTTCACCATTTTCAACCTCCATTACTAATTTATAACACAAAAACCCCAGAAATTTCACTGAAAATAAAAAACTAAATAAACCCCACAAAACCCTTTGATCTACTTCTCTTTAACAATCTTCAGTGAATTCCTGTAAAAACACCCACAAAAATTTAAGCACAAAGTTGAGAGCTTTAACATGAATTTCAACTAAAAAATCAAATCTTTTTAATACCCATCAAAAAAATTCAACAAAGAACACAGCTTTAATTGAAGAAAACAAAAGGAAGAAAGGTTAATGAAGGCAAAAATAACATATAAAAATTAAAAATAAAAATAGTTTAATAGAGAAAGAGAGACAAATGAAGTGAGATAACTCACAAAAGTTCAACAATTGAAGTAAAGTAGCAGTGTAGCAGCAATAGCAAAAAACTGAAGAAAATACAAGTGTTTTTAATGTTAACAGTATTTGAGTACTACAAGTACAATATTTAATTACAAAGGTGATTTGTGGAGTCGTGTATGTTACTCTCCTTAATAAAAGGTTTAATTTGGGTGTTAATTTTTGTATTAATTGAGTGTATTAAGGTGGTAAAATTGGGTCCCAAGTCATTAAGGGAAAATGGTACGGAGTACATTAACAATCACATCAATATGGGTGAAAAATAGATGGGTAAAAAATTGGGGGTTGCTAGTGGGTCCGAGCCTTCAAGGCTATTTTTGAGAGTCCGATAGACTTGAAGTGTGGGGATATACATTAGCATTTTTGTATGGAGTACATAATGTTAAATAGTATTTTTTAGAATAATTGAAAGATGGACTTGAGAAGATTAGTTATGAAATTGTAATCATCTTGTAAGCTAACTCTGATACCATGTAACAGAATCAACTGGATAAACCGAAATCCTCAGCCAATAGTTGAAAGTTATTGATGGATTACTTCTAAGGTATAACATGTTCCCTTGAGGCTTAGTGATTAATCACTTTTTATCCGATCATCTAATATTGATATATACTTGTGTCACTGAAAAGGAAATTTTTTAGTTTTTAACTATTAATCTACATCATTAAACCTCAATGAAAACATCTTGTACATTCATAAATTTTCAATTTAGGATGGAGTATAATTTTGAATAACCTATGGCACTCCATATGATGCTTATCCAAAACCTTGTTTGCAAAACAAAGCAATAATAAATAATTGAGGTACTTTGCATGCATGAATGCATGACATAAATAAATAAATAAAAGAGACTTTATTAATTTTGAGTACTATACTATAGTATACTCCTACTATATACTATTTAGTTGGATGGAGGAATATATGGAGGAAGAGGGAGAGGTAGAAAGCCACTCCCAATCAAAGCAAGGGACAAGAAGCTTTAAGTATCATGATTAGATTGAAAATATGATAATTAGCTCAATAAGTTTGAGTTAATGGAGCAAAATGGTGTACCTAAAAGACAATTGATTAGAAAAAGATTTGATTAGTGGATTTTTTTAGAAAGCACTAGGACATAATATTGATAGGAACTTTATCTTCTAACCGCACAATTATTGGTGCTTAATTTTAGCATTTTATTATTTCATTTTTGTTTTCATATTTGATAACTATATTGTTTCTTGACTTTTCAATTGGCCCATATAAAATTCGCAAGGCAATATATTAATCTTACCTAACTAATTAATTTTATATTCCTATAATACTGTGTCATGATTAACATCGTTAGTAGTTAGATAGTACTAATAATATATGTTGATTTCACTACCTACTTGAGATTTCATTTAACAAATTTTTTTTTTTACTCTATTTTGAACGAATTGTTTTCAATCATTAGAAGAATCCAAGAACCCAAGAACTTAAAACAATATATGCTTTAAGGTACAAGTTACAATGTTATAAGAAAATGTTGTCTTAACATCGTTAGATGGTACAAATTTTCAAATTGTTTTCAATCATTAGATATACTCTCATGTGGGGAGAGATGGAAATGTAATTGCCCATAACTTAGCTAGGCTAGTTCCATTAGGAGTACAACAAATTGAGATACAGGGATAGTTGTGTACCTTATGAACTCGGCTCCTATATACTTGATCTCTTTCAATTAATTAATTATAGACGAATTTTCCCCTCAGAAAAAAAAAAAAAAAAAAAAAAAGTTTTTCTTAACTCGTGCCATTGTTTAGGAACAAATTAATAAGACTTTTGTAGGATAGAATCGTAATTAAATAGGGCCAAAATGATAATCTTGTAATTTTTCTCAAATTTAAATTTTGATACAAGTTAAAAATTACACATACATTTGTATTTTGTGAACGATTTTTCTTAAATTTTGGCTCACTAATTTTTGAATTTAGGTACTTGTTCATCGATCCACTTGCTAATGACCTGTGCGCAATTGTCCCACAAACCGCAATGGCTCAGCCCCCAACTAACCAACATGCACCACCGCACCTATCCTAACCCGACTAACCTAATAAACCAAGAATGAAACAAAAGATGGTTTTGGTTGCTTAAATTTAACAGAATTTGGGTGGGGAAATTGCAATCAACAAGGAAAATTTTCCAAGCATGTAGGTATGGTGTCACAATCATATACATGATATGCCAACTCTTTAAGCAGTACACAAAATCGACACCAACAAATATGATCCTCTATCATGTTCATTGGTTGTACGGTACATAATGTCTGCGTTAAACTTGGAGAGATGCTCTCAAGTTATATGTCATTCATACATCCATTCAGAGTAAGGGATATCTCAAGTGGTCAATATTTCTTTCTGATAATATTGTAATTGATTCTCATTATCCACCCTTGTGACAATAATTGAATAAGCTTATAAAAGGGAACGTTACAATCGATTTTATTCATAAATTAGTTTGTTGAGCATTACGTATTTAGGTCTAACAAAAGTTAACACGGTCCAGATTTTCAATCTAATTAACCTAGCCCTACTATCCAAGGTGCTTCAAGTCCGGTAAAATCCTTTTATTTTTTTAATGAGCTTAACCTTGACTTCACTCAACTATTCAGTTTCTTAGGTGCTTCAAATCCTCTATGTTGGAACATTTGTATTGTGGTGTCTAATGGGTTTATAATTCTAATGGAGTGATGTATGAAAACATACAAGCAAATGTAAACAGCAAGAATACCAGAAGCAAGATCGCAAGGTGCCACGATTTTTCTGTGTTTCTCGCTAAATATTCGCAGTATTTTGACGAATTATATTTGTTGCGCCTTTTGGATGTTATAATAATGAGTTTTGGAGTTAATAGATATGTCTTTTCATTTATATGTGAAGGATAATCTTATCTAAGTTTACCTGCGTTCAACTTAATTATTTCTTACGATGAGAAAAGAAAAAAATCAAAATTTGTTACATACTTTTAACTTGCTTGCTTAGAGAAATTTCTACGAGTGTTCAAATATTAACTTAACCACGAACTTCTTGTAGAATTGATTTTGAAATGCAACCTGCTAATTCAATGGCACTTTTGTGTCTTAATAATTGCATGTGAAACTCATTTGCATCTTATATAAGATCAATATTAAGCTAGTAGGAAAGCGTAGATTTCGTGCTTAAGCGGTCCCTCTGGTTAATCTTGATTTTTCCAGAAAAATAATATAAGGTTCATAAATTTAGTAGTCGGTTCCTTATAAAATTTTCATAAATTTAGTAGTCGGTTCCTTATAAAATTTTGCTGGTATGATATTCGTAAGTGATACAATACCTATACAATTTACTTATTTATTAATTAGTATCGAAACTAAAAAATTCCTTTATGTTTTGATGATTTTTTCAAAAGATTTGAGGTTTCTTTTATATTTTTTAAAATGTAATAAGTACAAATTATATAATAAAATTTTCTATGAGTACATTTTATTTAATAAGTTGAGTTGCTCAACTTTTTAAAATATTATAAAAATATATTTACTCATGTTATAATAATTAATATAATACCTAACATTTCATCAAATCGGGAGTAAAGTGGGGTTGAGTAGTGAAAACAAAAGTAAAATTGGAGTTGAGCAAGAATGCAATTAGATGGGTATATAATAGGTTCTAATCATGATAAGGGTTTAGGAATTTGGTTTTAGGAAATGGAATTTGGTTTAGTGTGCTCAATTTCACAATTTTTAAAAAATAATGAACTCATGTAACGATTCTAACATGAGCATTGCTAAAAGAGTCTCTTTAAGGAGATAATGAAGCTATTATAACAGTTTTTCCGAACCGTTGCTGTAGGTGTAACCTATATATCATATTCAAATATTCTCATTTAATTTTGCAACTCCAATTTTAAGGAATCAAAAATGAAATTGGAAAACTAAATGACCAAATAAGGACTTAGAGGAATAATACAAAATGCACTACTACATAAAATAAGGAGCAATTTTTTCTCAGAAAAACAAACAAGTATACGTACGGGTTAGTTGCAAATAACATCGATTTTTACAATTTTTTTTGGGGGGAGTTTAAAGCTAACCAAGCTACTTCTTCCTAGATTTCTTCGACGCCTTAGATTTCTCCAATTTTTTCTGTGCAGCTTCAAACTCTTCTTCAGTAGGCTCTGATGAACTTTGCCCTCCATATTTCTCCATCAAGGAGTTAAACATTGAATCCATCCGACCCTTCCTCTCAGTTTGTCGCTGAGCTATGATTGCATATAGATCAGATTCTGGCTTCTTTCCTGACCTAAGGTTGGGAAACACAAAAGAAGAAACAGCAAGGTTAGGCTTTGAAGGATTAGTCTCCAAAAGATACCGACATACCATATGATAGGTATGGCAAATGAATTTACTTCTTTTTCCTCTTCAAAGGGCTAGTAGGTGGCTTCGTTTCAGACACCTCCTTAGCCCATTTCTTGTAGGATTTAAATTCCTTCAGCTCTCCTGCACAACAATTTGTATAATGAAATCCATATAGGTCAAACAAAACAATAACAGCAACATTCATTATCTGAGAGAAAATTGCACAAATTCATAATTCCATGATGACGAAACAGCCAATTATAAATCATTTTCTTTACAGAATAGACCTCATGAGGTGAGTGTTAGTACTTAGTACCAGCTTACAAATGTACTTTCACCATTCATTACAGCCACCAATTTCTTTTGTAAAACAGTAAACACAATAGAAGCAAACTTAAATTATCAACAATCAAGCAATCTCTATCTAGCAAAATAGGGTTTAAAACATCCCACAAAAGATGGAAGTGATCTCCTACCTGCAGCTATTGCCTCATCCAGAATATCCTTGAACCGATGAGAGTCCAGCTTAGGGTCTGAACATAGCATTGAACAAAAGAGCCTATAATACAAAGTAAAACATCAAGTTCATGCATACATAATAGAGGAAATGTAGAAACTCCCAAAAGTGGAACGGGTACCTTTTCATATTGCCCTTGTACTTCTTGTAGAGGCTGATCAAATCAGTTTTCTCAGAATCAGATCCCCTGTAGTTTGCTTCAAATTCTTCAATGTCAGCAACGGTGACCTGAAAGTGGACAAGTTTAACTACCCTGGCTTACGACAAAAGGCTGATATTTTGTGACAGAAATTTGACTTATTATGTCAATCAAGATCATAATTGCTAATAAACTTACCTCTTTGTACAAAGCTCTGAAGAAGTTCCGCAGATTATGCACCATGTCCCCAGCAAGATCCTACCAGTCAAAGGGAAGAAAAAAAACTGTGTCATGAAAACCATAATTCCGCCAAACTGTAGCGAAAACATGGGCCTTCCACATCTTGCAATCAGAAAAGCATGGATAACTCTGGCAATACCAAAATTAAACTGAAATGGCAATTAGATTTGTCACTCCAAAAAATGCATGTCTATACACTTTCCAACTAGATAAAATGTAACAATACAATATCATTTCGATACTAGAGCAGCTTAATAGTACCAAGGGAAATAAGTGTTATTAAGAACTCACATCATGAACATATGCCAGTCTGATCATCAAAATTTACAGGCAATAGCCAGTTTCCAACTAGGTAAGTTGTAACAATACATTAATTGTATTCACACATATCATCCTAGTATCCAATCTAGGAGCTGAATACTTAAAAAAAAACAACTCACCTCATCATCGACAACCCCGGTTTGATCATAGAGAGCTCTTTTCTCCTCATCACCAAGAATGGACATCACTTTCTGCAGCTGCTGAAATTTCTCATTCGCATCCTGTAATAAACGAGAGTAGATAACATTCAACTCGATATGCAAAAGTAGATATTTACAACCCTGCACGCTACTCACAACAAAACAAAGGTGAATGACTACCTTATCGTCAGGGTTCTTATCGGGATGGAGTCGCAATGCCAACTTGTGATAAGCTTTTCGAATCTCCGCCTGAGACGCAGTTTTTTCCACGCCAAGAACCTACAAGATTTTGAATAACATTAAAGCCAACAGTCAAAATCTCCTATGCCGCAGCGACTCAGTAACGGCGTAAACAGTGCACAATCACAGTAAAACTCAGAACAAGTTCTAGTTAATGATTAAAATTCAAATTTGGTCATCCTTTTTAGTAAATACCCAACATCATTTTGGACCATTACATAACATCTACCTTATGTCCGTCAACTAACTAAAGTCATATTGCCATAAATCCATAATGCTGTAAACTATCTGAATTACGGTTTAATTCAAGTATGAGTTTATCAAACAAATGCTAAAAAATTCAATCATTTTGTTGATGTAATGAACTATACAAGAAGTAAAATTGACACAATTTCAACTTATAGAAGATATAATCAAAATTAATTTCTCAATTGATCAAGGTTTTTCAAAATTGAAAATTTAATCCATAATCATACAATTAAGAACTTAAATTTATAATCTTGAAAACGTAAATCAGTAATCCACAACTTGCCAATGTATCAACAACAACCTACAACAAATTTCCCCAAATTGATTTTTTTTTTTTTTTGCAACAACTAAACCCTAAATCAAAATACTAAAATTAGGGTTTCTACTTCCAATTCAACACCCACCCTCCTTTCTTCAATCAATCAAACCACAAAACCCCACAAATTATCAAAACCCTAAAATCCAACACAAAATCGCAAATACTATAAAATTAGGTTAAAATTGATTAACAATTATTACCTCATAAAGGCTTTTTTCTGCATTAAGAACTCCATCTTCATCAATCTTAGAGTCTTCTTCTTCATGGTTGTCGTGTTCATCATGTTCAACAGTAGATTCTTCGGAAACCCTAGATTTCTTTTTCTTCGCCATTTTTAATTAAATTAATTATTACGTAATTAGAATTTGGGGAAAGAAGAAACGTCTAGAAATGAAGGAAGGATATATGGAGTAGAAGTTTAAACTTGCAAGTTATAAATTTTGAATGATGAAAATGGTGATGATTGAAGAAGGTTAATATATAGAGGAATGAATTTGTTCCCGCCATTTCTTTCTCTTTTGCCCCAAATTTTTAAGCTTTCCCGCCAATGCGCTGAGTTAGCCCAATCCTAACGCAGCTCGTATGTGTCAAGTTTGCTCGACTCAGTTTGTTAATAATGAGAGTCACAGAATATGTATTTTTAATCTAGCAAGTGACACATTAATGTCATTTATACCAACCCAACCCCCTACCCCATATATATAGTGCACCCAACTCATAACCCGAACCCATCTCGTCAACCTAACCCCCTACCCCACAAATATAGTACACCCAATTCATAACCCAAACTACACCACCTTGTGAGATTAATTGTGTACTTCATTAAGAAAAAACTGTTAGAAAACACATTGAAATTAAGTCATTTTGTAATATAACACTTTTTTTAAAAAAATTATGTAAAATAACACTGTTGTGGGGCATAATACCCTAATACGTGGCCCAATGACTGGGTGACATGTGGCCTAATTAAGGGGTGACACATGGTCCAACCAATGGGTGACACGTGGCCCAATATAGAGGTGACATGTGGCAATATTAGGTTAGTTGAGGAAGGAATGACACTTTGGGCAGCAAAACTGATATACGTGTTTTATGTTGTGTTTTTCCGTCATTTTCGGTTAATTCTTGTGCTAAATAGTTAAGTTTGTGGCTTTGTTTTGATTAAATATCGTCTTTCGATGTTAACTTATGTTTTGGAACGGTTGTAGCATCTTTAGTTGACTTTTAGAACCTTTTTCGGTTATTTTATACTCTTTTAGTTATTACGCGTGGTTTTCGGTTTTGTTTTATATGTTACAGGAGCGTAATAGAGAGTTATGAAGTCATTGGAAGCTAAAACGAGTCAAAAAGCACTTGCCTCGGGATGCGTGCTAAGTCACGAAAAGTCACGAACGAGATTCAAAGAATCGAGCGAAGAAATAAGCAAGATCGTCAAATTATGGTTCAATATTGTTCATGCGGGCGCATAGGCTAAAAGCATTTTTGACTTATGCGGGTGCAACATAGATCAGAGAATCCACACAGGCCAAACCAGGAGACTTGCGGGCGCAGGGAACAAACTGGAAATGACCTATGCGGGCGTAGGTGACAGGTTTATGGGTCTGATTGATTTTTTCGCGCGGTTTTACTTCGTGGGTTTTATTTTAATAAAACTTAAATACTATAAATACTCATTGTATAGGGGGCACGACCCTAACTAGTTTTTATCATACTTTTAGACCTAGGAATCCAAAAGGCTTTGTTCTCTCTAGAGTTTTAGCATCGATTACCTTGTTTCAACAATTCAAGATTTCAATTTATGCAATTCAACCTTTCTTTTGGTAATCTCTTTCTTTTTGCTTTTCAATTCTCTTTAGTTTATAATTCTTTTTAGTATGTTAGTCTTTAATAAAGTTTAATTATTTTATTAATTTAGTTGCTTAGTTTAATTTCTGGTAGTTAATTTAGTTTTAATTCTAGTTTTAATTAGTTTTTGATTATGAATTTGTTATTTAAATTTGTTTTTGTTTTCGTTCCCTTAATTATGTGTGAGTAGTCGTTTTCTCTAGGGTTAAGGGATCTATGATCATGATGTAAATTTAATTTATGTTCTCTAATTAGTTCTTGGCTTTTAATTGAATTCCTATTATTGATTTCTATCGATTGCAATTAAATTGTGCCCAGATTTAGTTGTAAGTTAGGTTATTGTCGAAATCCAGGCCGAGAGGTAAGTTTACCACAATTAGACCACTGAATAATAGGCAAAAACGAATTTATGCGAGCGAGAGCCGGTAGGAGTTTAAGTTCGAGAGAATCAGTGAGCCCTAGTTCAATGAAGGCCAATGAATTGATTAGTGAGCGTTAATTGAGTTTGTTGATTGATTATAGTGAACTGAATTCCCTAGGTTTCCATTATAAGAGTTTAATTAATAATTTCTCATCATTTCCTTAGTTTCAGTTTTAGTCTTCTTAGTTTTAGTAGTATTTTACTGAAATTTCCACCAAGGCCCCTTACGCATTTTAGACCTTTTCTTTTACTGAAATTTCCACCAAGGCCCCTTACGCATTTTAGACTTTTTAGAACTAATAGGATTTGATAGCTTCCCTGTGGATCCGATCCCTACTTCCCTAACTATATTAGTTAGTGTTGTTCGGTTATTTTTGAGAGGTGCGCGATATCTTGTTCAAGAACAAAGCCCATCATTGTCAAGCTCACCAAATCAAGCTAGCAATCAATCTAACGACCACAAATAGGACACTTGTCAACGTCTGAAGCATGACTCAACTTTTAAAAAGCCTATAAATAGGCTTGTTACACCTGATTTCGGGGACACGTTGAATTTAGCATTGAAAGCTATCGATTGAGAGCTTTTCTCCTCTAGAACTATAATTTCTCTCTCTAGGATTGTATTAATTGATGAAATTGTAATTAGCGATTAACTACTTGATTATATTAAGACAAAATGCTTTGTGTTGTAGCATTTTATTTGAATCCTCTCGCCTCCTCTCTATAGTACAATTTTCCCTAAAACAAACAGCTTTAAACTACCTTTTATTTTATAATAACACCTTTCAATCCGAACCCAGTGGAAAAATCAATGAAAATAGGTTTGATTCTTCATATTTCGGTAAATTTGGTATTTGTGTTTCACTTGCATTAATATTCTCTCTTTTCTTTTAATTTTAAAGGATTCAAATTTACCGGAAAATGAAATAGTCAAATCTATTTTGGTTGATTTTAGTTTTACTTTTAAATAAAAGCTAACTTAAAGGTGTTATTTTAGAAAAAGTTTTTTTTAAAAGGTAATATTTCTCAAAATGACCAAATTTAAAGGTGTTTTCTTACAGTGTTATTTAAATCATGTCATGTCCAATCCTGTAGTGTTATTTTTGTGTCAGATTGGTTATTATATAGGTTGAACCTCTTTGGCCTAGCTAAATAGGGGATTGCTAAACATCGCCCGTAAAAACCTTGTAATCGCCCGTATTTTGTACCAACTTTCCACAATAGCTCTTCCCTCTTCTTTCCTCCCTTTAACACTCTCCCTTTACTTCTTTCTCTAAACCACCATCACTCTCACCAATTCAAACACCAACTCGATCAACCACATATCACCATCTATCCAACTCACAACTCAAACACATCTCACCATCCAAAAAACCAACTTCAACAAGAGGTTTAAGGAGTCATGGGGGTAAAATATGATCTATATATGGGTGAGGATGTAGTAATGAAGAAAAAAGAAAGAGGCGTGGGTGGTAGAGTACACTTTGTGTACTAAACACGAATTGTAATATGACCATCTCTCACGGTTTCGATCATATCTCACAAAGTATAATTCCAATTAATATGATTCTAAATGAATTGGAAACTGTACTCAAAGAGGTTGCCAACGGTAGGTCGTACGTCTCGTATAATGTTCTGGAGAAAAGTTATAGCCATTTGAAAAAGACTATGTGAAAACGGATTATAATCTGTCCACCTCTCATTTTTTCGACCATATCTCACAAAGTATAACTCGGATTAACATGATTTTAGTTGCGTTGGAAAGTAGACTCAAAGTGCTTTCCAACGGTAGGTTGTACACCTCGTATAACATTCCGGAGAAAAATTTATAGCCATTTGAAAAAGACCTTGTGAAACTGTTGTGGACCAAATGAAACATGCGTCTGATTTAGACGCAGGTTGACTGAGACCTGCACCTAGTTTAGACGCATGTCTCAATTTTAAAAAATAAATAAATAAATTTGAGACATGCGTCTGATTTAGACGCAGGTTGCAATTTTTTTTATTAAATTTTTATTTATTATTATTTTTAATATAACTAACTAATTATTTTTTTTTGAGTAAAGGGCAGAGTTGGAAAAATAGGTGAAAATACGTGTGATAGTAAGGAATTTTAGGATGACGTTTAGTGTTTCAGGCTAAATAACTACATTGTTATGCTAACCCACTTTGATTATGTGTCAAACAGCTTGACTGAATTAAGTTGCTAATTCATATTGATTCCGAGTCGGGTTAGAGCTTGAGACATACTATATTATACAAGAAATAACTTATGGTTAGAACATGTTCATGTTGGGTTTGTGACAATTATACTATTAAATAAGTTGGTCCTCACAACCTTAATCGAAGTTATTTACTATCCTCGTAACGAACTAGTTGCAATAAACTATTATTTTATATCTCGCATATTTTTATCACAACTAATTTGTAGCAAAGATAATAATAAACAAATCATGTTATATGGATCCGTCTACCTGAATAAGTCAAATCACTCAACCATAACTCATTTTAGAAAAGGTCAACTTCATGTCAAGATCAAGGATTAGGCCGATAATTATCACCTCTAGGATGAGGTAGTGCATGATGTATTTATCATGTACAAATTACAAATTACAAGTTCTTTGTTTTTTCGTGCCAAAAGTATTTTCGAAAATTGTGCAATATTGTGTACATATTTGGATTTAACGTAAGATTTGGGATGAGTGACCCTCCTCCTTATCCAACTCCCACTATTAAATCTAATTCCAATATTCCATTCGGCCAAACCACAAACATTGGAGTTAATTGGTTAGGAATTGAATTGCCATGGGCCGTCTCAACTCTCAAGGTTGCTTAATACTAAATTTTGATGGCTCAAAGGACAAAGGTGGCCTATTCAACTGCTTCCTTTGGCTTCATGCCTTCATTATTAGAGTTCTTTCAGATAACATGGTCATAGTTGGAACAAATGAATGACATTTTCTTCTACTAATGGTAAAATGAAGGGACTTTTATACGATCTTGCACTTGTTTTTGTACGTTAATTTGTTAAGGGTAATGTCCATATTTTAAGGAGTAGTCATTAGAACCTAAAAGAGCATCAACCAAAAATACTTTATATAGATGATAAGAGAAACAAAAGGATCAAGAGGGGCAAAGCACAAAAACAATTTAGAAAAAAAAAAGACTTTTGTGAGCTAATAAAAGTAATGCCTGATTAGGTTCTTCATAATAATGACTAATAAAGAAAGAATTTACATACGCGCCTCAAATTCTCCAAATACAATGTTATAATATGAAATTACCAATAAGGGATTTGTCAAGCTTGCTCTTCTAATTAATAGAATTGATCACAACAATGTTATCATCTTCAATGTCAGGCCGGCTGTGAGCCTGTGTAAGCAAACTCACAGCACAGGATCCCCATTTTCATCGGGCCCAAAATTACAAACAAACATTTTATACCTATTGCTGCATTAGTATAACAATTGTTTTGTCTTGGCCCAATGGTTAAGCCTTATATGTTCTTTCACTTTTGTATGGGAGGTCTAAGGGCTTGTTTACTTCAACTGAAAACAACTGAACTGAAAGTTTTTTAGACTTCCCCAAGCAACTTTTGGTTGAGTTTTTATTTTTATGTTTATTATTATTATTATTATTATTATTGGTTTTGTTTTTAAATATTTAAAATTCCTCTACTATAAAGCCATTATTTTGTACAAAAAAAAAAAAAAATTTCCGTTATTCATCCACAACAAATAATATTCTTTTTTTTAAAAAAAATTCCAACTGCAATATTTATTTAAAACTTATGATACTCTATTTTAAAGATGAAAAAAACTACTCACATGTTTAGAACAACTAGTATCTAAATATTAAAATAAAAATATTTTACATTTCACCTATATTAATATCCCGTTAATTATATAGGGCCCATTTTTCAAATTAGCACAGGACCCCCATATTGTTTAAGACGGGCATGTTCAATGTGTAAACAATCAATCAAGAATCAAAGCACATCCAATACTTTTTTTTACGGAGAGCAAGACTTGAGCGAAAAGAATAAATGAGAAGTGATGAGTATTCTTAGCACCGCAAATAACTAATTCATCTAGATGGTTTCTTAGGGTCTGTTTATTTTAGCTTAAAATCAGTTCAATTCAATCCAGTTCAGCTCTTCTATTAATTTGTTACTTATTAATCTTTCATAAAGACTTTCAGTTTAATTCAGCTCCAATCAGTTCAGTTCAATTGTTTTCAGCTGAAGTAAACAGACCCTTAGTATTACAACTTTACAAAAGTTGATTCCACACTTGTACTATTTAATTTTAAACCATCAAATATATTAAAAGAGCCTGTTTTTCCAAATATGATTCCAACAACATTTGAATTCAAAACATTTATTAACTAAATAATTGATCTTACCAACTCAACTAACTATTATTATTGTATTAAGTATCCCAATGTATTATATACAATGTTCTAATGATCAAACTTCATTTTTCATTAGTTAATAGATAAAACAATTTTTTTTCAAAGAAAGTATAGTCCGAGTAATACCCGAAACAATATACTAGTTTCTCCCCAACACAAGCACTCGAAAATTCGTACTCAATATAAATTGAGTCCAACATAGCCTGACAAATGTAACAATTGACAATGGAGTAAAAGAGCAAAGCCTTAAAGAGAAACAAAGAAGCATCATGTGATTTAGAAAAGTTGAAAAAGAAGCTAAAAAGGTACAATTTCATGAGAACCAACTTGCGGAGGAATAATCGAGAAAATGCATCTGAAGTCTTGAACTCCCCCATCTGCTAACAACGTGCAACCTCCATAATGCTCCTATTTTTAATTAATTAAGGTTTATGTATCGTGAACTTGAAGTTTACTACTCATTGAAGTTACTAACATATTGACATGAGTAATAATATATCAAAATAGTGGTCAAATTCTTCGGCAACACACCGACTTAGCTAGCCCATTGGTCTTATACTCTTATCTTATCTCCCCTTGTTTTCTACTTTCTCCGTCACAAAATTATTGCGACAAAGTAGCATTATTATTGTCCGATTGCATAAGGTATAAAGTAAAGTTTATATTAAAACGCAAGGCGAAACTTGGTTATTCGTCACATGTCGCCTGCTAATGCATACAATGATTTGTCACTCATGTGGCACTTTCCAGTAGAAAAATTCGAACTCGAAACATATACGTCATAAAACTTAAACTTAATTACTAATTTATATACTTGTGTATGAACAAATAATGATAATTAAAATAGACATAGTGTTAAAACAAGTCAAAGCTTTCAATGCAAGCCTTTATTGGAGATTTTTGCATTCAATCTTCACTCTTAAATTTTAATTGTAACTGATATCCTTTCTCAATTCAATATATCTCTCTAACTCTAATAAATACGCTTATAACTCATGCTTTTACTATTTTTTCACTAGCCCCCATAATATTTTGATAATTGATTTTTAGCATGGCTCTCCCACTCCCCCTTCTTATTAATAAGTATGGATATAGATATCTTAAACTTGATAGTCATATTAATATTTGAAAAAACATGTTTCAATGTCAATCTTTAAATTTAAAAGCCTTAGCTCTTTTTATTTATTTGACATGATATTCTTTCTACCTAATTATTCCAACTAAGTATTACACATATGCATGTGTGCAATTGTGTATATTATTAGTATTATTGACTTGTGATGCATTTGTATATTATTATCTTTGGAGATCCGAAAATACACACTGTGTGTAGGTTTTAATTTGTTGGAGAATTAACATTCGATTATTACCTTACTCATCTTCATGTTTGGTGAGAGCTACAAATTAATACATATATTTTTCTGGACCTATGCTTCTTAAATGATTTAACACCAATAAGATCGATTTAATTATTCATCAAACTAACTTTCCTTCCTTTAAATTACTCTTGAACGTGTTGTATATTATAGGATGTTAAATATCCACTTGTACAATAAAGCTCGTATATATATATATTTAAAATGTTTTGTTATTCGTAAGTTAACCAAACTTAAATTTGACTAAGCTCAAATAAAATATTATAAACTATATTAGCACTACATCTATGAGAGCACATTTTTATACTACTCACTTTCTCATGAATCCACTATAAAGATAAGTGCAAGATGGTAAAGTCATTGTTTTTCAATAATCTCAAATTCGACTAATGTTTTTATTTTTCTATATAAAATATGGCAAATCAAATTATTATGAAAAAAATAATAGCTACTCCGTACATTGTTTTAAGTCCAAACCAAAACAACAAAATTATCAGGGGCATCACTCGGGCCATACAATGTTTATGTTTAAAGATTCAAGTAGTGATATAAACGATGCAATAATAGCTATTAGGTCTTTTTTAGATTTTTTTTTACATGGTGTCCATGAGGTATGAAGTTTTCTACGTTGTGTCCATTTAAATTAAAACTTCCACATCGTGTCCCTAAAGTTCATTAAATTACTAAGCCATAACCTTTTCATTAAAAATGTCACAATTTCAATATCAATTTGGTGGCTCATACGCCTCTATTCATGGCTCATACTCACCATTTTTTCTTGCAATTAAATAACACCATGATCACTATAATTTATACAGCAAATACTTTACGAGCATTTAATATTTGTTTAACTACAGAGTCACGACATAATAGCTAATTAAACCTTAGGGTACCACGTAGAACTTGTAATTTGGGAGAACACGACGTAGTAAACTAATACTTTAGGGGTATAATGTAGAATTTTTTTTTATTTTTTATTTATAGAAGTTGATAGTGATATTTGGGTTACATTAAAACTGTATTGTTAGGGTAATTCTTTTTTTCCTAAGTTCTAATCAATTCAAAATTCTAGTTAGGAGGTAATGAATATGATAAGATGAATAAATATTTTTGAAGCAATTTAGTTGGTGAGAGTTAATACCTTAAAATTATAAGCTTGAGGTTATAACCGAATAACCAAGTACCCCAACTTTTTCTCGGTATTTTAAGGCCTCTTGAAGAGAAGTATTTCCACTTTCTCGGTTCTCACCATGTTGCTTGCAAGTATATGAGAAAAATGAGTGGTAATTTGTCATTTTGCACATAAATCTATATAATAATTTTTCATTGCAGTTACAAAAATGTCAGCTGATTATTACAAAACTAAGAATCCTTTGGTATGTTAAGTCGCTTGACCTCTAGCAAGTTATTTACAGTCAAGGAATATTAATCAATTGTCATCTTAAATGCATTGAAAAGTTTATAATAATATGATTTTTTTCCTTACGGTGTAATTAGCTCGGTTCAACTCTTCTTTTATTTTTCTACTCATTAATCCTTTATAAAAAACTTTCAGTTCAGTTCAACTCCAATCAGTTCAATTCAGTTCAACTGTTTTCAACTAAAGTAAACATGCCCTTACTCCTACTAGTTGTTTCGGGAATTGAACATGAGGCCTCCTTATTAATTATAATCTCAATCACCACTACACTAACAACTAATTGGTTTTCCTTACAGCGTATGCCCTTAAAAAAAACAGTTTTATTATAAAATATGTTATTTTGCCATGGAATTTATTTATACAAGTAAGATCTATGTTGTAAGTTGAGGATCTCGTTGATGAAACGGATTAAAAATATTGTTTCCATAAAAAAATTCACTCAATAAATTATAAGGAAAATGAATTTATTTCCTTAGTGCGTGAAAGAAGTCTATGAAGCACAAAAACCTCTGATATCTAATGTTTGAACATGTGAAAAACTCGAAAACACATAAGAAATGAAACCCTATTTCTCATCTCTTTTGTTTTTGTGCAACTAAACAACTCTTTTGCTCCTACTTATCTAGGCAAAAGTTAACTAGCGCGTGTTAGGTAGGCAAAAGTAAGAGAATACTAGTTTTAAGTAAACATTAATTACACCGATCCATGCGTGATTTTGACATTTCTTTCCAAATCAACACTCCACCATTTTGACAATTATGTTTACAACTTAAATAACACTTGAGCTGATAAGAGTGAGAGATAACTCAGTTGTTTATAGCTTTTCTCCCGATTTCAAAAAATCTTGAGATTTGATCCTCACCATCTACCCTTGTGATTCTCCAGCACCCAAAAAAGAAAACAAACACAACCGAGCCATATATTAGCAAAATTTATTAACATTTTTCTACATTCTCATTTTCTAAACCGCCGCTTCCTCATTTCCGAAACTACTCAAAAATCCGATATCCATTTATATACCCATCGATATTCTATTTCCTCTTCACAACTCTTATCACAATTAAACCCTTTCCCCCTTACTTTTCCCGAAATGTCCCCATCACTCTTAATCATCCTCCACTTGTGAGAGATTTTTCCCTTAAAAAAGTTGTTTAGATTTTTCTACCTTTATTTAATCCCCCTTAATCCTTTTTTCTCAACAACAACACCACCAACAACAACCCTACCCTTTTTTATATATAACCAAACAAAAGATTCATTCCCTTTTATATTTACCTTTTTTTTTTTCTTCCTCAACAAAATAATATTATTATCATTAGTAATTAATGATAATAATATAATATGATATAAATATATAATATTTCTTCTTCTCTTAAAATTTGAATTGAATTTTCTTCAAAAGTATTCGAAGATAACAATAATAATAACCCTTTCTTCACCAAAAACTTTCCCCCAAATTCCTTTTCTCTCAGATCTTTCATTCAGGTTATCCCTAACTTGATCTTCCCTTTTAATTTTTCTTTTTTATTCTTTGATCTATGTTTTTCCCAATTTTTTACCCGATTTTTTTGATTTCTTTTTTTTGTCGGTTTGTAATTTTTTTGTTTTGATTGATTTAGGGTTTTTTATTTTCCTTTATTTTGTTTGTTCATCGTAGATTTTTTATTAACTGTTGTTTATAATTTATTTTTATTGATTTTTGTATGGGTTTAATTTAAATCCTTGTAAATTTTTTTTGGGGTTTAATTTAAATCCTTGTAATTTTTTTTTAAAATTGGGATTATTTAATAGTGAGTTGTTTGTTTTGTGAATTGATTAGATGGATTTGATGGGTATAATATTTCTGGGGATCTTATGTTGATTGAGTTGATGTTTTTCTGAAATTTAATTAATTAATTTATATATTTATTCTTAATTATTTGTTGTGTGATGAAGAACTTAATTCAAGATTCAGTTAGTTTTTAGTTTTATACTTGATAAAACACGAGAAAAATCTTAAATTAGTTGATGGATTAATATGAAGATGAAGTATGTTTAGGAAGATCGAAGTCTTTAGTTTCTAGGTTATTGCTGTTATGGAAATTTTGATTAGTTTTGGGCTAATTTTGGGTTGGATTGATGTCCAAGTTTGTTGGTAATTTGTTTTTGTTACGCGAAACCCTTGTTGAAGTTGCGTTTTTAGGTGGTGTTTTGTTGACGAAATAGATGATAAGTTAGTAAATCATGCCTTAATATAGTTTGTCTTGAAAGAAAACTTTAATGTTGTATTGGATGCCTAAGGAGCTGAAAACGTTGATTATTGTGACATGAGGATGGTTATAACACGAGTTTTCCATTGGCGGTCGCTGCCTTGCCAATTGGTTGATTGTGGCATGAATGAGTATACTCGAGGCTACGTGATCGCTCAAGTTGGTAGCCTTGACGGTTTGACTTAGTTGGTATTAGATTAGGAACGAAGAGCTTCTTCAGTTGATTGTACTTTGGACGAATTGAACTTATTAGAGCAATGAGAAACCAGAAAGTGATTGAACAGCCTTAAGTTGGAAGTGTCGGTGTGTGCAAGGACCTAAAATAAGATGTAAAATTGTACACAAAATGGGTTTTCAGTTCTGTTGGAACAGGCACAGCTTGGAGTATAAGAGGGTTTGGTTAGTTGAGGGGTGGTTCTGTTTCATTTAATAAAGATAGGTTGCATGTTTCCGAATGTTTTATCTCGTGATTGAAACCCTTATGATTCAAGGTTGTTTTAAGGTGTTCTATTGATAAAATAGAAAAAATGAGTTAAAACACGAGTAATTGCTCCTTTACTTATCTTTAACTATGTAATGATGAATTTTAATGGCTGGTTATTTTTCTCGTGTGGTTCAAAATCCGATGTAGGCTCATTCCAATTCTAATCACCATTTATTGCTTGGATTTTCGATGGCTTGCTTTGTAATTTTGGTTCATATATTATTCACTTAAAGTTTTTGGTTTAAAGGCATCCCTTTTCAAAGCTTATTCAGCTGTCATGTGTTGGCAGAGCTCAGGGATGACATAATGGGCTTGTTCATGTCCATGTAACTTCTATTTTGGATAATGGATGTTTTATCTTTTCAGGTAATAGAAAAAAAATGGATCACGATGAGACCGGATGCCAAACACCAAACCGCCCCACTTTGTGCATTAACAATTGTGGGTTCTTTGGGCATGCAGCAACCAGGAATATGTGTTCCAAATGCCATCGAGAAACAGTCCTAAAGGATGAGCAAGCAAGGTTTGCAGCTTCTTCCATTGAAAACATTGTGAATGGGACTTCCAACAAGGGCAAAGAGACTGTTGTTGCTGCTGCTTCTGTTGATGTGAAGTCTGAAGAAGTAGAGACAAAGGTCGTAAATGTTCAGGTATCTTGTGATTCAAGCGCTGGACAGCCTTCAGAGGCTAAGAAATCAGGTCCAAGTAGATGCCTCACATGCCGTAAACGTGTTGGTTTAACTGGTTTTAGCTGTAGATGTGGAAATTTGTTCTGTGCCGCTCACCGATACTCTGATAAGCATGATTGCCAATTCGATTACCAAGGTGCTGCTCAGAATGCTATAGCCAAGGCCAATCCAGTCATCAAGGCGGATAAGCTCGATAAAATTTAGAGGCTCATGGCAAGTTACCAGTTTCTTTATCGATGTTTCTTGCTTTTAGTATTGCTGCTTCCCTTGTTAAACTTTTATGTTTATAAATGTATGGAGTCCCGTGACAAGGGGCAGTAACAGTCTGGTGCACTCTCCTGTTATTCGACAGGGGTGGCCACCATGCACCAGTTTGTAAGTACTTATTTGCTGGTTTGTGGCACTTTGATAATCAATTTGCGAGCTTGCTATCTCTTTTAAGTCCATTTCGCCTTTGTTATTTTACTGAATCTGACCAGCTGCTTGTTTTCATTGTTTGCTTCTTTTGCAGTATTTCATTTTCTCCATCGTCGTCATTGTTGAGATATAGATTCTCATGTTTACAATTGTCTATTGCCTTTAATGATTAATTTTGTGTTGCATTCTTTATACTTATGTAAATATCTTCTTGTAAATATCTTTTTATGTAAATATCTTTTCATGATATTTCTTGCTTCATATGTTGGCCTACTGTTGTGCTATCTTATATGTAGGCATTTGCATTCTTGGTTGGCTGAGCTGGATGTTGATGGATGACACTGAAGTAGATTCCATAATAACAATGACAAATATTTGCTGTAGAGTAGTTGTTTGATAGTTAGTAGGATTATTATCCGATAAGTAGTTTGCAGGGTTGTTAATTGATAAATTATGATAGTGATTGATTTGCCTCCATTGCTTGTTGTGTAGTAAGTTGTTCATGGCATGCAAAGCACATCATCATATTTGAATTTGAATCTAAGAACTTGGTGGTTATAGAATAAAGCCGTGTTTATTTTTTTTTTTTTTTTTGCTTTTCAATATAACCAAGACTCAGGGAAGATAGGTTTGAACTCCAAAGTTCTATACTCAGGAACCGAGTACGTAATGAAGGAAATAGATTTAGATGTTAATGCTATAAGAATGAACTATTGATGTAGTAGATAATTTTTAGGCTTTCTTCTTTACAGCCCTGCACTTTTTATTCTTCCCCATGAGCTAAAAACAAAAGGTTTTTTGAGTTTTGTTGGACTCTAGAGGTGATCAGTTTTATAAATCGATTTGAATTTGGAGAAAACTGACATCGTGTTTGTTTCTGTTAATCTGTTATGTGTAGTAATAGGACTGCCAAGACGTGTGTGATGGACAGGATAGGGGATTTTGCTGTGATGGTGTGCTGGTGGTTGGTACTTTGTTCTACTTGGTCTTCACTTTTGGTTTTTTTTTTCCTCACTCGATAAGCATCAAGTTTAGTTGCTTTATTCTGTTTCAATCCGAGGTTAACGAAACTGTCATGGGAAAAGGGGATTTCGTTTTGCTGTTGTCTTAACTCCTACAAGTATTTGGTTTGTGCATTGTTCATTAATCATGTTATGCATCTTACATATTTTAGGTCTTTCATGTTTTAAAACTTGGATTTGTTGCACGCATGTGATCTTATCAGTGAAGGGGCGATTGATGGATTGGTATTTGATGGTTTGTAGGATAAGATCGCGAGGGTTTTAGCTGTTCGTTGATTTGGTAGATCACCTTCTGTAATCTGTATTGCAGTTGTCCATTTGTCCATTCTGTATTTCAGCTCTTGTAACTTTTTGTGAAGGAGCTCAGACAGATGATAGTGTTTGGTGAGAAACTTGGAACAAGAGAAGAGGATTCCTTTTAAATTGTATGTGAGTTGTGTGAATGGCTTAAGTCTTATAAGTTGTTATGCTGTACTGATGTGTGATTTCTGAGCGAGTATCCTGAGCGTGGAGGTCTGCTCCATGCATGTCTGAGCAGGTGGTAGCTGGTGTTTTGTGCTATCAGCAGTTAGGTTCTGTTCTGCGAAGTAATGGAGTATATAACTAGTACTTAGAGCCTTTCAGGCAACGGAGTGGTTGGTTGAGCAAACATATCCCTAGCTTATTTTGGATAGTGTCACCGGTGGAGTATTTTAAATTTTCCAAGGTACATAAGATGTTTAGGATTTAGGAATTGGATTGTTTGGGGGCTGAGTAAATCATGATTACTTGGTGCTAGGTTTGGATTGATCCAATGCTTTAGAGGTTTTTATGATGCTCTTTGGTGCCCAATGGGAGTGCGATGCATTTAACCAACGTATGCAGTGGGATACGCAGCTGTGGTGTAGGTGATGGTATGTTGCTTTTTTTTTTTTTTTTTTTTTTGCNATGGACAGGATAGGGGATTTTGCTGTGATGGTGTGCTGGTGGTTGGTACTTTGTTCTACTTGGTCTTCACTTTTGGTTTTTTTTTTCCTCACTCGATAAGCATCAAGTTTAGTTGCTTTATTCTGTTTCAATCCGAGGTTAACGAAACTGTCATGGGAAAAGGGGATTTCGTTTTGCTGTTGTCTTAACTCCTACAAGTATTTGGTTTGTGCATTGTTCATTAATCATGTTATGCATCTTACATATTTTAGGTCTTTCATGTTTTAAAACTTGGATTTGTTGCACGCATGTGATCTTATCAGTGAAGGGGCGATTGATGGATTGGTATTTGATGGTTTGTAGGATAAGATCGCGAGGGTTTTAGCTGTTCGTTGATTTGGTAGATCACCTTCTGTAATCTGTATTGCAGTTGTCCATTTGTCCATTCTGTATTTCAGCTCTTGTAACTTTTTGTGAAGGAGCTCAGACAGATGATAGTGTTTGGTGAGAAACTTGGAACAAGAGAAGAGGATTCCTTTTAAATTGTATGTGAGTTGTGTGAATGGCTTAAGTCTTATAAGTTGTTATGCTGTACTGATGTGTGATTTCTGAGCGAGTATCCTGAGCGTGGAGGTCTGCTCCATGCATGTCTGAGCAGGTGGTAGCTGGTGTTTTGTGCTATCAGCAGTTAGGTTCTGTTCTGCGAAGTAATGGAGTATATAACTAGTACTTAGAGCCTTTCAGGCAACGGAGTGGTTGGTTGAGCAAACATATCCCTAGCTTATTTTGGATAGTGTCACCGGTGGAGTATTTTAAATTTTCCAAGGTACATAAGATGTTTAGGATTTAGGAATTGGATTGTTTGGGGGCTGAGTAAATCATGATTACTTGGTGCTAGGTTTGGATTGATCCAATGCTTTAGAGGTTTTTATGATGCTCTTTGGTGCCCAATGGGAGTGCGATGCATTTAACCAACGTATGCAGTGGGATACGCAGCTGTGGTGTAGGTGATGGTATGTTGTTTTTTTTTTTTTTTTTTTTTATGCTTTAAATGGATAGTTTCTGAGTTGGGGTCCAAACTCCAAAGAAGTATGGCTGTATGGGTTGGTTTGCACCATATTTTCATAGTTATTTAAGTATGGGTAACATGAGGTGTTAAGACTGTTGTTGACCTTATTGTTTAGATATCAGAAATTTTGTGTAGGCCATGTAGCCATATACCCCATAATTGTGTTTATGCGTGTGGGACGAATGGCTCTTCCTACATTTGAAGAGTGTTAGGACTTAGGGTCTGTTTACTTCAGCCGAAAACAACTCAACTGAGCTGAACTGAAAGTTTTTTATGAAGGATTAATGAATAGCAAAATAAAAGAAGAATTGAATTGAGTTGAGCTGAAAGTTTTTTATGAAGGATTAATGAATAGCAAAATAAAAGAACTGAATTGAGCTGAGTTGAACTGAACTAATTTTAAGCTGAAGTAAATAGGCCTTTAGGAAGGTGACAAACTTGTAACATTAGCGGGTTCTCTTCATATTTCCTTTGGATGTGGGTGGACTTTCATATTTCGTTGGTCGGCAGAACAATTGGCATTATAGATTATTGGCTATACCAACGGTTAGATAACCAAACCACAACAAGTCAATAAACATATTAAGAACTACGCCATTTTAGTACTGCTTCGTTTAATTATTTTTTAGTCTATTTATTATATTCAAAGTATGTATTTTTGTATTCTTCATATTATATTTGCATTTCTCTCCTTCTCATATTAATAGTGATCAATATTATTATTTATATGATAAGAGAAAAAGGTGCAAATTTTTTTGAAAAATACAGAAATCATCAACCATTGTAGTCATTAGCTTTTAGTTTCAACGCAAACATTTTGAATTCAAAAGAACCACTAACCAAAGGTATTGGGCTAAGGAATAATTTACTCTATCATAAACATAATCTGCGGATCCACGAGAATCAAATGAAGATGTGATTCAGTGATTAGTGCTGTGCCTCACTTTATGAACTGACAAAAGACAGTCTTGCCATTAAGATTAACAGAAAAATCATACGAAGAAAATTAGAGTAAAAGACTAGTCCGTACTATATACGACAAAACTAAAGTAAAATACAGTACTCGTACAAAACTGTATTTTTTTAAATGAAGAAAGTTCTGCAATGGTGTAAATTGACTTACAAAAAGCTTAATTCTTTTCTCCTTAATTTCTGATGACAAAATCTGAGTGTAACAGCAAAAAGGAATTTATTTACTCCTACAGTCCTTTTCACTTTGTACTGAAATTACTGACTCATTTACTCACTGTAACTTTCTGCACGTATCTAACAACTGTACTACTGAGTAAAAACTGTTTGGTGTTTGGTCATGGTTAAAAAACAGATTTTACCCAAGTTAACTACCAAATCCTAAGTTATATTTGGTTTAGTTTAATTCAGTTTATTGGAGCTCAAAATAATCTACGGTGTGTTTACTTCAGCTTAAAATCAATTCTGTTATGTTCAATTCAGATCCGTTCAGTTCAGTTCAACTCTTCCTTTATTTTGCTACTCATTAATTCTTCATAAAAAACTTTTAGTTTAGTTCAGTTTAATTCAGCTCCAATCAGTTCAGTTCAGCCGAAGTAAACAGGCCCTTAGTTAGTACAACAATTACTTTGTATAAGTAGTTTCTAACAAGGTTGATATGTTCTTGACTTCTCATCAAGTGATCTTTGCATAAAATTACTACTCCGTAAAACAAGAAGAGTAAAATAAATACCCAAGTCTAATATCATTTCGTTTAAGGAGTAATTCATTTTAGTTTAATTCAAATCAATCTATAAAAATGTAAGGCTTAATTATTATTGTTGAGTGAAGAGTGAATTAGGTTACTCTCCAACTTTAATAAAAACACCCAACCTTGAAACTAGTCTAATGCACAACTGCACAAGGTACGAGTAAAAAATATTTTTTTATTATCAATTTTTTTAACAAATTTGTATTAAAAATATTTTTTGTATCTTTTATGTTTATTTCATTTGTCAAAATCTTATTCGCAAGAGTAATTTTTGTATTAACAATTATCTTCAATATTACTAGCTATATTTGCTTATGTGACGTTTTTATTTATTAGTTTTAAATTAATTTATTATCTTGAATTTGATTATTCTAATTCACTTACACGGCATGATAAGTATTTAATTAAAAAAAACCTTGAAAATGATTGATCTACTAATTAAACTATTTCCATGTAGTATAACAATTGGTCCAAAATCACTCAACTTTAATATACAAGGAAAGTACTAAAAAATAACCCAAAGAGCTATATTTATTATTTAAGGTGTTAAAAGTGTTTCTCGAAAAAAAAGTGTTAAAAGTGAAAATAATTATCCAATTCAATGATTAATGATATGCACATAATTTTAGCTTACCCTTTAACCCTTAGGGTCTGCTTACTTCAACTGAAAACAACCGAACTAAACTGATTGTAGCTGAACTGAAGTGAACTGATTTTAAGCTGAAGTAGATAGGCCCTTAGATTGTGTTAAGTTTTACCCTTTGACTTGATTAAAAAGTTGATTAAACATGATTAGGCTATGTTTAGCGTTAAACTTGATTAAACAAGATTATGACTTTTTCTTTGGAAGGTTGAAATTTACTTTTGTTTGAACTAAAACTTACACCATTTTTTAAAGGTACGTAAAATGAATTGGATACCTCACTCTATTCTTTGGTCGATTTGTTTTTTATTAGCCTTAACTTTTTGGAGTAAGAAGATTGACCATAGTGTATTGACCAAATCTTGGATACATTCTAGGAAAGGGTCACACACTCACACGTGATCATTTGAATCTTTGGAAGTTGGGACACTGAACTGACACCAAATCTTGGATATATTCAAGTATTCAAACGTGCATGTGAACCACTTCTACATCAATTACATGTTCCATTTGGAAATTAAAATATGGAGTACTCCGTAATACGATGCTAATGGTTTCACCATTCAATACTAATTTTGGCAAAAATGCAAAATCTATTGTTAATTACTTAATTTCAAATCTAGTATGATAGTTATCGAGTATTTATGTTAATTATGTATACAAAATTGTCTCACAATACCTATTCTATTTTGGATTATAGTGCATATCATTGAACTCTCCTCTTTAGTCATTTCTAAAAAAGGGCGTATTAGTATTTTTTTCTCTCTCGATACTTGTCTTATGGCTTTCGAATCTCGAAAACCTTCCTGGGGCTCTTCTTTGACCTAGAGTGCATTGTAAAATTTCCAACTTTTTTTCCTAAGACACTAAAACTCCTTAAGAATGTAGCTTTTATTTTTGGCTTTTAAAGGGCTGTCTTGGGCTCCGTCTTATTTTCAACTTGTATTTCTCCCACGTTTTGTAGGTGATTGTAAGACATTCCATGCTCAATTTCAGCTAGTAAAAACTTGTAATTTTCCCTCTTTGGACAATTTTCGAAAAACAACATACTTGTCCTTTTGCTCTCCATGCAATTCACCTTATGACCTTTTAAACCCCGAACAACTTTTTGGGGCCCCACTTTTTATCATAGGAGCGCATTGTAATTTTTTCTAAAAGAAACCTAGAACTCCTAAAACGTGTGAATTATATCATTTGTTTTTGGCTTTCGAAGGATTGTCCCAGTCTCCTTTTATATTTTCCTTGTATTTCCCCAACATGTTGTAGATGACCCCAAGTCATCTTATGCTCAATTTCAGCACCCAAAAATTCCTTACCTTCTCTCTTTAGACAATTTATGAAGAAGGATATACTTGTCTTTTCACTCTTTGGAACTTCTTTTATGACCTTTTGAACTTCGAAATGATGCTCGTAGGCCCTCTTTCAACAATAGGAGCACATTGTAAAAATTTCAACAATTTTTTAAGATCTTGAATCCCTAGAAAAGTGAGAACTATAGCCTTTGTTTTTGGCTTTTGCTGTTTCGAGATCCATCTTGTTATCACCCTGTATTTCTCCCACCTGTTGTAAGTTAACCCAAGACGTCCAAGTTTCGGTTCTATCCTCTTAATACTTGTTATATGCTCTTTTTAGATAGTTTTCAAAAAAGGGTATACTTGTCTTTTAAATCTTTCGGGACTCGCCGTGTTATAACCTATTGAACCCCGAAGAGTTGCTTGGGGGCCCTATTTTGACCATAGGAGTGAATTGTAAAATTTTTGGCATTTTTTTAGACCCCGTAACCCCCGAAGAGTGTAATACATAACCTTTGTTTTTGGCTTTCAAATGGGTTGTCTCGAGCTCCATCTTATTTCTGCATTATTTTTTTAGCACTCGTAGTAGGTGACCTTAGGATGCCTAGTGCAACGCTCGATTTGGGTATCAAAAGAATTATTATCATCCTTTATTAGAGAATTTTTGAAGTAAGGACGCAAATAAATAAATAATGCAAAGTTTCCATTTCACATGCCAAAGTGTAAATCTATAACCAAAAACACTAAAAATACACATTCTTAAGTCTTAACATGCACTTTAATTTGTATTTGTCGTCAACCATTTTTTTTTTTTTTTACAAAAATCTAGTGTTTCTCTTCTCTTAGATCCTTGTTTTCTATATGTGTTAGTCGCTGCTTTCACTTTTCTCAACACCAAGGTCGATGCGTACAACTGACAATAAATTTATTGTTGAAGCAAAGTTAATGTTTTGTTCAAGATTTGTATTAATTTCTTGGTTGTAATACCATAATAAAATTATACGAATTATGTTTATATGTAAGTCATTTTTATTCGCTTACATTTTTTTAAAATTATTTATTTTTCTATGTGTTTTTTTGTTCCTTCAAAAACTCTAGCCGTTTTTGTACTACGTAGATCACCCTTCACAACAGTCACTAATTTATTTTTGTAGTAGTTTTTCTTCGACACTTAGAATCTTTAATTCTCACCCAATCTCCCTTCTAAATTTTCTTAAAATACCACATCAAAGCCTCAACTCAATAGCCACGTCATACGTGTAACAAACCATATCACACATAAAAATGATTGAGCACAAGTTAGGGGGCCGTGTGCTCAAGGTTGAACCTTATGTCCTCGTATTAATATCCACAAGGTCGATATACCACTTGGTTGTGTGTTTCAAACAGTAACAAATTCCTCGACATTCTAACTTAGCCACTTAGACATTAACTTGCAACGTCGCTCAGCTAGCTTTGCGGGGCACTAACGTTCCTAGCTATCCAAAGAATTGCAAATTTTGTATAGAAGGAAGTGTTTAGCAAATATAATTTGAGGATGCCAAGAACTTACGTGTGTAATATAATCCTCGATACAAGGACGATCATCTAGTTTTGAGAATGTGAAGCAGAATTTGATAATCAAGCAATGCTAATTATGGTCTAGAAATATGAGAAGCCTCTTATTGAAGAAATCTACATTTGGTGGTTTCCATGAGTAAATTTCATGCTCCAATGTGGTCAACTTCATGCAAGTTGGAGGAAATTAAACTCCAAAGTAGGTAATTGTATATTTGTATGTCAAATATTTTTTCCTAGGAACAAGAGAGAACAAAAAAAGGGACATTAGATAATCCAAATCCCAAGCATCCATGCTTTAATTAATTTAGTGAAAATAGTAAAATCGAAAGTTTTAATTACTGTGGAATATCTAGTGTACTGTGGAATCCCATATTTCCTTGCAAAAAGAAGCTACTCCGTAGTAAAAAAGTTGGGAAAACATACGGAGTAGTTGACTAGTTGCTTGGTACAATTGTAAATGATGCAAAGGGGCACCATCGATGCACAAATACTTGTTGCTGAATTGGATTGTATTATATATTAACTTGGATTGTATTATATAATAATGCTTTTAGATAATTGTAAAACTTAACGTTTCGAAATTTCAGAAACTCAACACTTGAAAATATTAAAATACTTTTTTTGAAAACATTTCTTAAACTTAATTTAAAAATTGAAAAAGTTTTTTATATGAGAAAACTTTATGTGACCTTTTGACTTACATATAAACATTTTTTAATGTCTCCGAATTCCGATTCATTATCATTCCATGACCCAAATTTTCCTGATTCCCCCATATGTACTGGAAAAAAAAATGCAATTTTCTTCTTTCTCAACATTGTGTATTAGGAAACTAGGTGTAATTATGTTTGATTAATGCTAAACAATTCAATGAAATAATAAGTATGAGAAAAAAAATAAAGAAGACAAACAAAGAGTACAAGGATTTATATGGTTAGGTCAAATTAGACCTACATTCCACACGGTGAGGGATTCGAGAGATTCTTCACTATGATGGATAAATTAAAAGAAACAAGAGAACATATAAAGAGCCCTAAATATAATTGGCTTAAGGTATGATCTAATGTCTACTAAAGAGTCCTTTTATAACACAATTAAACCCTAATAAGACCTAGAGTATTCTCCAAGTATAACTTCACTAACCGTCATATAAGTTATATGATTTTAGAAAATATTTCATAAATCAATATGACTTTAGAAAACATTCCATAAAACAAAAAATATTCTTCAACACAATCTTGATCTTAAGTCACTAAATAACATTGTGTTATTAGCTTTCTAGAGGTCTTTTCTTGACTTGAGGATCAACATGTAAAATTTTAGACTAATATTTTTGTATGTCTCGGAGCCCCGAAAAGTGTGATTTATACCCTTCATTTTTGCTTTTGGAGGGTCTTTCGGGACTCCATCTTTTTCCTCCCAAATTTCACTCACTTGGATCTGATAGCCTTGGGATGACCTACGATCATTTTTAGCGCGCCTCTAAAATCTTATAATATTTTCTCTTTAGAGAATTCCCGAAAAGGGCTTAACTGTCTTTTTCATTATCTTGGAACCTTCTTATGACCTTTCGAATCCCAAAAAGTTGTTTAAAGACCCTCTTTTGACTCTAGGGACACCATGTACTGTTTTCTCTTAAGAGAGTTCTCGAAAAAGGGCGCACTTGTCTTTTTCATTATCCCGGGACATTCTTATGACATTCGAACTCCAACAAGTTTTTCGAGGGTCCTCTTCTCACCATAGAGACACCATGTAAAGTTTTCGGTATTTTTTTCCGAGACCCCAAAACCTCCAAAAACTGTAAATTATATCCTTCGTTTTCGGCTTTTGGAGGGTTGTCCCAAGCTCCGTCTTGTTTTCTCTTTGTATTACTCTCACGTGTTGTTCGTGACCCCAGGACGCCTTATAGTCAATTTCAGGCACTAAATACTTGTTATCCTCTCTCTTTAGACAATTTTGAAAAGGACACCCTAGTCGTTTTGCTCTCATGGGGTTGTCTTATGATCTTAGTTTTCGAGCCCCAAAAAGTTGCTTAGGGCCCCTATTATGACTATAAGGGCACACTGTGAAATTTTTGGCATAGAATCTCTGAAAATGTGAATTATAGCCTTTGTTTTCGACTTTCGAAAGGTTTTCTCAAGCTCCTTTTGTTCTGATTTTTTAGCATGTGTACGTAGTATATGACACCAGAACGCACCACATTTAATTTTTGCCCTAGAAAAATTGTTATCTTTTCTCTTTAGAGAATTTTCGAAGTAAGAATACAAAACAAAAATAATTCTAAGATTCCATTTAAAATGCCAAAGTGTTAAGCCCTAACCCAAAGATAATTAAAATAAACCCTCTATACATGTACTTTGTCTTCACAGACAACTATGAGTTTGTTGAGAATTTGATGTTTTTTTAAGCCAAAATTTTCCAAAACTACCTATTAAATATCGTTTTTTGAAAACAACTACCTATTAAAATTTTTATTTTATAAAACTACCTATTAAAATACTTCCGACTTGATAGCACTACCTCTGGACGGATTTTCTTCTATTTTCAGGCATATAGGACCCACAAATAACCGTTTCCCTCCTTTTTTTTGTTAATACAAAGTCACATATATGCCCTTGTGTGAAATCTAATCAACTAACCCATTTAATTCCTCTTCTTCACTTTACTTCTACTGAACTTTTTTTTTCTCTGTTGTTTGTCTCCACTTATTCTCTGATGTGCTTTGATAATCAATGTACACCACTGATATTACTCTCTCACTTCAATTGTAGTGTGTGGGGGTAGGATGAGCAGAGTGAAAGGAAGAAGAAGACATCCCTGACAAACGAACAAGCAAAAAAAAATTGGGTTTAAAGAAAGAAAGGTGATTATTTAACCCAAATCAAATGAAAAAATTGCATAACAAAAATAATTTATAAACCCTAGAAATTGGGGCTTTTCAGTAATTAAGGGGAGGAATCGAATTTTTACCTATAACTAACAACTTGAAGATGATTGAGCTTGATCTTAGTAATAGAAAACCCTAAAAATTGGGGCAATTTCAGAATTTGTGAGCTTTGCAAATGAAAAAATAAATAAAAAATTGATGTCAACTACTCTTTTATATGGGACCTTAGAGAAAGAAAAAAAAAAGAGGGAAATCGTGAATATTTAACAAAAAAAAAAGGAGGAAACAGTAACTTGTGGGCCCCATACGCCTGAAAATAGAAGAAAATTCGTCCAGAGGTAGTGCTACCAAGTTGGAAGTATTTTAATAGGTAGTTTTGTAAAATAAAAATTTTAATAGGTAGTTGTTTTCAAAAAACGATATTTAATAGGTAGTTTTGAAAATTTTTGGCTTTTTTTAATCCTTATTCATAAACACAATTTGTGTTAGGCGCTTTCTATCTATTAATTAAAATTAAGCTAAGGTCAATATACATATGTAGTGATAGATTTATTGTACTGTAGAAGTGTAGTTAATATTATATTCAAGGTTTAATTTCTTGTTTGCAAAAACATATAAAGTTATATGTTTATGTGCAATAATTTTTTGCTTTGGTTTGCATTCATATTGGAATTATTAATTTTTCCTATAAATTTCCTTGTTTCCTTATTTTCGAGAATTTGTGCTTTCTCGTCTATGAAACATTTTTGTTTTAAAAAGTTTATCTGTTTTTGAGCAACATAGAATTAATGTACATCATAATTGACGTTCCATGGATATTCATCCGTTAGGTAGATGTATCCTCGTAAAACCATAAGAATGATGCAATTTAGGTCAGTTGTAGACTTATTCGAGTGTAAAACCATCATGTATTTTTCAACTTAATTATTTCGTATTTGTTTGAAACTAGATTGACTAGCTTGAATTGAGATAACCACATTATAAGATATTGACTAGTCGTGAAATCAATTTATAAACCGACAACAAATACGTAAGGGGGTATAATACATACATGTCTCACCTTATCTCACCTTTGGGGATACGATATTCTGACTCCACCCTAGGAAGGCTCTTTTCGACCAACCGTAGAAATTCAAAGTCTCCTTGTCAAGGTCTTAATTTTCATCTTCAACTTCGTCTTCATCTTCTTCATCGTCTTCGACTAAGCCTGACAACCCTTATGCTTTGTTGTCCGCCTTAAAAGTTGTATTTGTTAAGGCGGACAACAAAGCATAGTGGTTATCATATCAGACTAGTAACCACAACCGTCGTCATTGCTCAAACGCCACCAAGTAGCGCTCATGTAATGAATAATGGGGTTACTGCTTTGCACTATTATCATCATTCCCTCTATTTACATTTTAATATTTAATATTTGTATCTAATAAAAAATATACACAATTAATTTTTTTTGGTGGGACTATGGGAATTTCCGGAAATAGTGCAAGGCTATATATAGACCTTTTAATAATTTTTGTAACTGTATTAATCATTATAATATACTTGCAGTATAATTATTTTTTTAAATTATTTTTATATATTATTTTATTTGATTGTATATTATTTTAAGTCAAAATTTTCTATAACCACCTAATAAATGTCAAAAATTGAACAAAACTACCCTTAATTTTTTTTTTTTTTATGAAACTACCCTATAAAAGTTTTAGCTGTAGGTATCACTACCCTCTCTTCTTTTCCGTCACGATTTCCGTCTGTGGGTCCCTATTTTAACTACTTTCTCTCCATTTTGTGCTTTGTCTTTAATTACTGTTTTGCCCTTTTCACTTTAAATACCTTATTTCTTCCTTTAATCACCCTTACCTACCTTTAATCAACTATTTTTTATTACTCTCCTCCCTCATCAGTTCTTCCAAATTCTAATAACTCTCAATTTTTTTTTCTGATGTTTTCTATAACCACCTAATAAAGCTGTTTTTAGTTCTTCCTTGAAAACCTTAGATTATTTTGTGTTTTATGAGATGGTGTTGTTGTTGAATTAGTTGTTTATTGTGTTGAATATTGTTTTTGTGTAATTGATTTTCAAGGTACTTCCAAAGTTTGTAGATGCTAATATTAATCTTGGGGGTAATTTTGTTGTTGAGGATGGTATTGAGGAGTATGTAGGTGGGAGAGTCTATAAGGCATGGTGTTTGTAGTTGTCTCAATTGATTGCTGTTATTTGAGGGAACAAGTTAAGAGTGCAATGAAGGTTGTTTATGATGGTAGTATAGCTTTTAATCCCTTATAAACTACCCTTGAATGAAGGCTGCCAGTGTATGGGTTGGAAAACTTACAGCAAGAAAACCTTCTTCTTGGATTAGCAGAAGTCCATGAAACCTTCTTAGCAACTGGGATTCCACAATAGCAGTGGCTAGGTGAGGCATGAGCAGAGTGAAAAGAAGAGGAAGACATCCTACACTAAATGAACTCAAAATTAAAAAATTAGGGTTTCTGAAATAAATCAACTTATGAGGGAGATTGAATTAATTGGGCAGATTTATGAAAAAACAGAGTAAAATTGGCAACTTTAGGTGTTTTAATTTTGAGGGAAAGAAGAAGAAGAAATACAGTGAGTGAAATAAGCAGAGAAAAGTGAATATAATTATAGGAGGGAAGAAGGGAGGGAAAAAAAGAATAAAAAGGAGGGAAAATGAGGGAAAGTAGTTAAAATAGGGACCTACAGACGAAAACCGTGACGGGAAAGAAGAGAGGGTAGTGATACCTACAGTTAAGACTTTTATAGGGTAGTTTCATAAAAAAAAATAAAAATTTAAAGGGTAGTTTTGTTCAATTTTTGACATTTATTAGATGGTTATAGAAAATTTTGGCTTATTTTAATTTACTATATCGTATTTCTTATTCATTTTTAATTGCTCTAAATTCATTATTATTTATCTTTATTCTTGAATAAATAAATATTAGATAATATTTTTTCTTTAGCAAAACACTTAGTTTCGAGTTTAGCCTCAAAAAACTAATATGTTCACTACGTCCTAACGATTATTGAAGAGGGAACGTTGGTATTTTCTGGTCTCTCGGGACGTACTTACGACCTTTTGATCCCTGAAAAGCTCTCCCATGGACCTTCTTACAGCCTTTTAAAAACTTGTTATTATCCCTTTTATTGCTTTTTTACCACTGGACCGCGTCCATATTTCCACCACAAGGGCACTCCGGAAAATTTTTGGAAAGTTTTTTTTACGAGACCCCAGAACCTCAAAAAACAGTGGGTAATAGCCTTTGTATTTGGGTTCCGAAGGGCTGTCGCGGTCGCCGTTTTGTTTATGGATTGTTTTTTTTCCACTTATTTTGGGTGATAACAAGGCTTCCCACCGTCGGTCTCAGCTGCTAAAAACCTGTTATCATCCCTCTTATTGCCTTTTCTGAAGTATGAGAAAACAGTACTTTTTGAAAACCTTACCATCTAAAAACTTGTTATCATCCCTACCACACGGTATTTTCACCCCAAATCGTCTTATTCGAATTCATATTTTAACCATACGGGCAACCAAGAATGCTTTTGCAACCTTTTTTTTTTCCAGGACCCTGGAACCTCAAAAAATAGTGAATTATAGCCTTTAATTGAGGCCTCCAGAGGGGCCTTCTTGGGACTCATGGTATTTTCGTCCTATTTTTTGATGGTGTGCTATGGACAACTATAGGACTCCTCACAATAGGTTTCGGCACCTAAAAAGCTGTTATCATCCCTCTTATGACCCTTACCGAATTACGGAAAAACAACTATATCCGAGACCCTCAAAAATTTGTTATTGTCCCTCCTTAGGCCTTTTCACCCCAAATCACCTTCTATGAATTCATATTTTAACCATACGGGCCCCCCAGAATGCTTTTGCCAACTCTTTTTTTCCGGGACCCTGGAACCTCAAAAAACAGTGAATTATAACTTTGATTGAGGCTTCTAGAGGGGTCATCCCGGGACCCATCTTATTTTCGCCTTGTGCTTTTACCGCGTGTTTTGCACCACTACAAGACACCCCACGATCGGTTTTGGCCCTTAAAAACATGTTGTCATCTCTCTTATGCCTTTTTTTTAATAAGGAAAAACAGCTATTTTCGAGACCCTATAAAATCTATTATTGTCCCTCTTTAGGTCTTTTCACCCAAAATTGCCTTGACTGGGTTTATATTTTAACCATAAGGGCCCCCCGAAAATTTTTTGTCAAATTTAATTCCGAGACCCGAAAACTCACAAAATATTTGATAATAGCCTTTGATTGAGGCCTCTGGAGAGGCCTTTCCGGGCCCTTGTCTAGGTTAATGTTTATATCATATGAGCACCCCGGAAGGGTTTTGCCAACCTTTTTTTCGAGACCCCAAATCCTCAAAATCAATGGATAATATTCTTTGATTGAGGCCTCCCAAGTGGCCTTCCCGAGCCCTGTAGTATTTTCGCCTGGTTTTTTACCACATGCTATGGAACACTACAGGACTCTCCATGATCGGTTTCAACCCCTGAAAACCTGTGCTCATCCCTCTTATGGCATTTTTCGAACAACGGAAAAAATAACTATTTAGTGACTCTCAAAAAACTTGTTATCATCCCTTTTGAAGGCCATTTAACCCAAATTACTTGTTCTGGGTTCATAATTTAACCATACGGGCACCCCGGAAAGTTTTTGCCAATTTTCTTTGTGACCCCGGAAACTCAAAAAACAACGGATAATAACCTTTAATTGAGGCTTCCTGAGGGGCCGTTCCCAGTGCCGTCTTATTTTCGCCCTGTTTTTTTTTTTTTTTTTTTTATCATATACTATATACGACCACTTGACTCCCCATGATCCCTTTTGACCCATAAAAACATGTTATTATCTCTCTTGTGGTCCTTTTCAAATAAGAATAAAAACGACTATTTTAAGGACCCTATAAAAACCTGCTATATTCCCTCTAGGAAATCGCCTAATGGTATCCCGTGCTAATGTACTTGTAGGTAATTGGAATTTAACCAAGTGATTTTCAAGATTCATAATGCAGTGTGGAGGAAGGCATAAAATGTCTCTTTATTCTTTAATCATTTCTGTCAACTTTGTCATCTATTAGTACGGTTGGTCACGGGCTGTCTTAGATTAAGCTAAATGAGTCTCTTTAATTAATAATTAGTTGGCCAAGTAAGTCTTGATTTTATTGTATTCTATCCTTTTTCTTGGACAACATCTTTGGGCCTGTTTACTTCAACAATTCAACTGAAAATAGGCAAATTATTATATGCACTCGAGAGTATATTTTAGTAATGTACTCTCTGTAATATTCATTTGTTAATAGGTAATGTTTATTTTTCAATAAGTAATATTCGTTTTTCAATAAGTAATATTTTTAGACAATATAATCAACACTTATTCATTAAACTTTTCTTATTCACTACTCAATACATCAAAATCATGCCAATTGACTAGTATTTTTCTTTGAACATTAAATATTTATAACTAAAACTATGACATTCCTTTTTAACTAGTGATTCTCTATGAATATGTTATGTTTTCAACTCCAATATATTATATTCATGTAATATTATACACATATATGTGCTCAAAATTTTCAAATCGTAATATTCACTTTCCAATGTATAATATTCATCTTTGAAAATGCAATATTAATCTCTTAATATGTAATATTTTTTTATTCATTCATGGATATGACTCAATTCACCAATACATCATACATATATATATAAGACAATTATTCTAATCAAACATGCATTAAACCACAAATAATACTACATTGAGAGTGAGGGGTAGCTCAAGTGGTAAAAGCTTTCCTCCCGGTTCCAGGAGATCCTGGGATCGATTTTCATCGCCGCCTTTGTGGCTCCCTAACACCAAAAAATAAATAATACTACATTACTATTCCTTGTTAAAGAATGAGCAAGCTTATTCTTATAAATTTTCACAAAGGAAAAGGTGACAAAAAAATATAGGTTAATTAAAGACCTACAAGATATACTTGATAATAAGATCAAAGTTACTAGTAATTCACTTCCTCGACTTTAAATGAATGAATAGCTAAAGGTTATTCGTCTCTAAAATCAAATCAAAATAAATAAATCTTAATGATAACTTAATATATTTTAAGTATTCTAGAATAAATATTATATTCAACAAAATGATTATTACATATAAGAGAGTGAATATTACATTATAAAAAATGAATATCAGAGAGAGTATATTGTAAAATATACTCCCAGGTGTATAGTATAACGATTGCTGAAAATAGCTGAACTGAACTGAAAGTTTTTTATGCAGAATTAAGGAATAGCAAAATAAGAGAAGAGCTGAACTGAACCGAACTGAAAGGAGATGAGCTGAACTGAACTGAACGGATTTTAAACTGAAGTAGACAGGCCCTTCATTTCGATCCTTGAACCATGCATAGGTCATTAGGCTAGTGATAGGTCTGCTGCCAGAACAGTGGCTTGACCGCATGAGGTTGGCTTTACTCGAGTGCTCAATGTTGGCGCGAACCAGTCCATTGACGGCATCACTGTCAACTTAAGCTTGATTAGAGCGGATTAAAAGTAATCCTAATTAACATGACATAACAATGTACCATAAATCTATGCACTACAACTTTATAACAATCCTGGCTTCACTAATGCGTTTGATTTTTGTCATCCATAGTCTCCTTTATTAAAGTACACATGTGTCGATGTGCCTAGGTTTAGTATGATATTATTGATATGTATCCTTGCTTGGCTCATTTGAGATTAAATGTGGGGATTTTTTTTACAACAATGGTAGGATATACTCCGTAACTAATTTGTTATCAATTACAAGTAAGAAGTTCATAAAACGAACACTTGTTCTTTGGTTGTTGAATTTTTGTAGACAGCTATGGAGCCACAAGGATAAATGTTGACAGTCAATTATAAAATCTCTTAATCCGCCGGTGTAACGATATGATTTTAATTGTATGGTTTAACTGAATTATACAAAGTCTAGTTGGTAATGATGAATTTATAAAAACTCCAAAAGAGTCAACACCAAAAGAAAGGATTGAAACTTGAAAGGTGATGGGCATTTCACAAAGTCCTCCCGGGGGACCAGGAACGGTGAATGTGTTTCAATTTTCAAACAAGGACAAAAACCCTAGTCCATTAATCCATAATCCTATATTCCTATTTGGCTATTTCACATTTTCTCATTCTAATTCATTGTACTCCGTAACTTTCATAATCAATCTTTGTAATGAAGTTGTAGTAATCTACTGATCTGCAATAAGATTTTGTCGAATCCTTTCTATAATTACGTTTGTTAATTACAAAGCTAATTATTACGGATTCTCATAAATATTCCTATACAAAAAAGTATCCTTATATTAAACTGACTTTATACAAAGGTGTCTACAAAGTATCTTCTTTTTTAAAAAAACATGATCGATCGACCCAATAATAAGATACAATAATTTACAAAATTAATAAGAGAGACGTTACTACAAACCAAAAATGATAGCATGATTGGATGAATGAACCCAATTGATTAGATATAGAGTATTTAATCAAGTTATTATTGGACACAACTGGTTGACATCAATTAATTTTTGTCCTAGACAAATAAGTTGTCAATGACTACTTTATTAGGAGTATCATATGATAGAGATGCTACATATATTTGTCAATTAATTCATCATCATCACACTATTGTTGCTACTATATTTGATCGTTGGTTACCTATATTATCCTACACAGTTCGATGCTTCCTTCAGACGTAGATTTGATCCAGTCAAATCGTCTACTTTTCTCCCGCTTCGACTGTGGGGGTGTGATAGAGATAGAATATTCATCAAAATATTCTATCCATATATTTATGATATTATATTTAGAAATAATATCTTATGTAAAGTAGGATATATTTATAATATCGTTAGGATAATATTTAGGAAACTATATTGTTTGTCATTGTAACCCTATAAATATGATCAATGAAAATCACCCTAATTAAGGGAGATTACACAATCTAATATCATCTTTAGATTGGTTTTACTCCATAATCTGTACTACCTCTAACCACATATAATGTGTCGAGTACGATAAAGGTTTAGTTTATTTATTTTTATTGAGAGTGAGAGATAGTTCACTTAGTTAAATTAAAACTTCTCTCATCAATTTGTAAGGCTCCCTTCACCCGAAAAAAAGTTTTCTTATCCGTTAATAAGATAATTCAATCCTTATTACTAGTAAAATGATTAATCACTAGACAATAGTTATATTTGTTAGATTATGGTTCAACAGAAAATGATGATAGCTACCAAATCTGAAATTCAGACATCAGACATGAACATGTTACATGTAATAGGTTGTATAAGTGAACAAAAATATTGACGGTTTGATGAGGAGGCAAGTAGTAAACCAACAAACATTACAAAGGAGTGGCTCTAAAATACTGTCAACTTTGACATTGCAGTTACCGGCCCTTTCTGTTAAGGTGGTGGTTTGATGTTTTCGACAAAACAAATTTTGTTGTTACATGTGCACATTTCACTATTTTATATCTCCATGGGCCATTTCTTTTAAGCTTATATGGTGTATAATATAAAATTAATAAAGTAAAATGAATATAAAATACAAATTCGTATTATAGATTAGCTGCACTCCCAATATTTCTCTTATGCATTAACTAACTAAATAATCGATCATGAACATCAAGAAGAATATAATATAAAATTGTATAATGCACAAGAGAATAATGTACACTCCTTATATAAGGCCTATTTACTTTCGCTGAAAACAGTTGAACTGAACTGATTGGAGCTGAGCTGAACTAAACCGAACTGAAAGTTTTTTATGAAGGATTAATGAGTAGCAAAATAAAAGAAGAGCTGAACTGAACTGAATTGATTTTAAAGTGAAGTAAACATGCCCATAAAAGGCGAAGTCTAAAATTGTTGACATGTACAATCAATTTCTAAGACACTACCCAATGATCAACTTGATAGTAGTAACTAATAAGATGCTAACACAAATTCTTTTAACTTTCAAAAATCGACTCCTACGTACAATAATAGGAGCCAAAAATCCATCCAAATAAATACAAGCTTAAAAAAAAACATAAAAAGAAAGCACGATGATAACATAGTACTAGCTCCGGCCTCCGTCACCGATATATCTAATCATCTCTTCAGACCGGTTAGAAATATCTTGATGTAACCCTTAACGAGGGGCAATAAAAACATAATTAGCCTTTGAGTAGGCTTTTGACATATAAAACAAACAAAAATGTCAACAGTACTAGACAGTAGACATGAGACATATCACCATCCCATGATTCCAAAATTTCCAATCCATAAAAAAAATCCATCAATACCCTCTTGACTTTCCACCACCTCCAAATTTCCCACTTTACCCTTTTCCCCACTCTACTACTGAGACTGAAGTAGTAGTATTATAAGTTTATAACTACCAAAATAAAAACCAAACTCTTTCTTACTGCCAACTTCACTACCCTCCAATGGCTACCTTCTACTCCTTCACCTTTTTCCTCCTTTTGTCTCTCCTCTTTAACTCCTCCACTTCATCTTCTGAAACTGACATTCTTCTGAACTTCAAATCCTCCATTAAAGACCCTTCAAACTTCCTTTCTTCATGGTCAAACACTTCCTCAACTCCCCACTGTAGTTGGACTGGAATAACCTGCTTAAACTCCTTTATTACATCGATTACCCTTCAAAGTTTCAATCTTTCAGGTGATCTTTCACCTGTAATTTGTGATTTACCTAATCTTACTTCCCTTAATCTTGCTGATAATCTCTTTAATCAACCAATCCCACTTCACTTTTCTCAATGTAATTCCTTAATTAACCTTAATCTTAGTACTAATCTCATTTGGGGTACTATCCCAGAACAGATTTCCCACTTTACTTCTTTGCAAATTGTTGACTTTAGTAACAATCATATTGAGGGAAACATTCCTCAAAGAATTGGGTTATTGAAAAATCTTAAAGTTTTGAACTTTGGTAGCAATTTACTGTCAGGTGAACTTCCTGGGGTGTTTGGTAATTTCACTCATCTTGTTGTTCTTGATTTATCTCAGAATCATTTTTTAGTGAGTGAAATTCCAAGTGAAATTGGTAATTTGAAAAAACTTGAGAAACTTTTTCTGCAAAGTTCTGGTTTTTTTGGGGTTATTCCTAATTCTATTTTTGAGTTAAGTAGCTTAAAAGAAGTTGACTTTTCCCAAAATAACCTCACTGGTGAACTACCCAAGAAATTTGGGGGTGGAAATTTGGTGTCTTTTGATGTTTCAGATAATAAGTTAAGTGGTAAATTTCCTGATGAAATTTGTGTAAGAAATCCCATTTCTAGCCTTAATCTTCATACAAATAATTTCACTGGTTTATTGCCTAAAAGTGTTACCAAATGCTTGCATCTTGAAAGATTTCAGGTGCAAAATAATGGGTTTTTTGGGGATTTCCCAATTGAGTTGTGGTCATTGCCTAAGATTATATTAATTAGAGCTGAAAACAATAGGTTTTCTGGTGAAATTCCTGAGGTTATTTCAACTTCTGTGAGATTAGAGCAAGTTCAGATTGATAATAACAGTTTTTCTGGTACTATTCCGAATGGTCTTGGATCAGTTAGGAGTTTGTACAGGTTTTCGGCTTCGAATAATCATTTGTTTGGTGGACTGCCTCCTAATTTCTGTGATTCTCCTGTTATGAGCATTATTAATCTGTCTCATAATATGCTTTCTGGTGAAATTCCTGAGGTTAAGAAATGTAGGAAGTTAGTATCATTATCTGTTGCTGATAACAGTTTTGTAGGGGAAATCCCTCGTTCGCTTGGGGAGTTGCCTGTGTTAACTTACCTTGATCTTTCGGTAAATAACCTCACTGGTTCAATCCCATCAGAGCTTCAGAACTTGAAGCTGGCTTTGTTTAATGTTTCGTATAACCAGTTGTCGGGGAGGGTGCCTTTTTTGCTGTTAACAAGCCTGCCAGCATCGTATTTGGATGGAAATCCCGGTCTTTGTGGTCCCGGGATGCCTAATTCCTGCTCGGATGAAGGGAGGGGGAATGGTAATGTTGGTCTTACGAAACTGGGCTATGCTCTTATTTCTGTAGCTCTGGCTATTGTTGTGATCATGGTTGTAATCGTGCTTTTCTTGTTGCATCGTCGGTCTAAGCAGAAATCTGAAATAGGTGCTTGGCATTCGGTTTTCTTCTATCCTTTGAGGATTTCGGAGCAGGATTTGGTTATGGCAATCAATGAGAAAACCGCAGTAAGTAGTGTTGGAACTTTTGGGAGGGTTCATGTCATAAGCCTTCCAAGTAGTGAGCTTGTTGCTGTCAAAAGACTTGTAAATACTGGCCACCATACAATGAAATCTTTGAAAGGGGAGGTTAAAACATTAGCCAAAATCAGGCATAAGAACATTGCGAAAATCCTTGGTTTCTGTTGCACAGAAGATTCAATCTTTCTAATTTATGAGTACATGTCAAAGGGAAGTTTAGGTGATGTTATTGGCAAGCCAAATTTGCAAATGCAATGGAATGTTAGGTTGAGAATCGCCGTTGGAGTTGCTCAAGGATTAGCATACCTTCACAATGATTATTCCCCTCATTTACTTCACAGAAATGTGAAATCGAGCAATATTCTTCTGGATGCTGATTTTGAACCCAAGATTACTGACTTCGCCCTCGACAGAATCGTGGGTGATTCTTCATTTCAGTCTACATTGGCCTTCGAATCTCCTTTCTCTTGTTATGTTGCACCAGGTATAAATACTAACTTATGAGCTTTCGTGTATTAAAGCTGCTTCGAGTTCTTCATTAACGTGCTTCTATAATTTTAATTGTACTACCAATTTGCAGAATGTAAATACAATAAGAAAGTAACAGAACAGATGGATGTGTACAGCTTTGGGGTGGTGCTGTTAGAGTTAGTGACAGGGAGGCAAGCAGGGCTAACAGACTCAGAAGAACCATCTCTCGACATAGTAAAGTGGATTCGTAGGAAAATTAACATTGCAGACGGGTCTCAAAATGTTCTAGACCCTAGAATATCGGCTTCTTCCAAGGAAGAGATGCTTGGAGCATTGGAGCTTGGTATCCACTGCACTAGTGTAATGCCTGAGAAAAGACCATCAATGGCTGCGGTTGTCAAGTCTCTTCAAGCTCTTGGCTCGAAATCTAGCTCTCGACGTCTTACCTTACAACTTTCCTCTTCTGATGATGGCAGTTCACTTACTGTCTAAGAGTATTGCAGCAACCACCTAGTACTTTATATATGAGCTATATTGTGTAAATCAAGCTCGATTTACTTGCTGTTTTTTTTTTTTTTGTTACCTCTTTTACTTATTTGTTTATGTTTATGAGAAAGAGGTGCTTAATTTGATCGTGAAACAAAATACAGTGTGATTTTTTGGTGGTTTGAATGCAGGTTATAGTTATTATTAATTTCAGTTTAAGACCTGCTAATCTTCCATGACATGATTTATTGAATAGATTGAAATGATCTCCCAAAGATAGCCTGTCACGTAAAAAGTTTCGATACTATAACCTCCTTCATTTCAAAATAGTGACGGCATTATACCTGTTTGAAGTTGGATAACTAAAACTTGACATAGAAAGTATCAACTCTGGTATTTATTGAACTAAGTCGAATTTAATTAAGTTTGATGCGATTGATCTAGCTGACCCCCTTTACGGGACTAAGGTTTTGGTAAATTGGTTAGTGTTTTCAACTCGCAAGTAGTAATGTACACAAAACATGCTGCCTAATCGGCCTCAATAACTGGTCTGCCTCCTGAACAATGGTGTTTATTTAATTAGCAGTTCAACTTCGTGGAAATGATTATTTGAATGAATGAAAACTGCAGAGTAAAGAAAATGACAAGATAAACTTCAACACTCTATTATGATGATCATTGTCTCATAAAACTGCTCTCCAACGGCAGTGTTGCCGGTGTACAGAGACTGATCTGCACTGTCTATTGTGGGAGCTCTAATTTTAATGAGACTGACAAAATGAATCCACAGTAATCTATTGAAATTCCAACACAAGGGCTTGAGTAAAGCTTCTGTTATCCAAGTTTATTTTCTTTACAGGAAATTATATCTTTAGAACTACATATTTGTAAATTCACACAGCACAGGTAAACATCCTAAATGAAACATACACAAGTTTTCGCAGATTCATATATGGACTATATGTATATATATTTTTTTCCCCATGCTTGTATCCTTACATTACGTATAAAAACTACAAAAAAAAGGGGGAAGGGGAAAAACGAAATGCCATCAGCATGATCTTACAAAGACCAAACCTCACGGAGGAGCTCAAACCGTGCATTCACTCCGTAACCTGTCTGTTGCTTGGATTGTGTGCTTGTATTCCCATTTTGCAATGAACAAGGTGATGATGGCTCGATTAAGGATGTCAGTGGAGAATCTAGATCATCCAATTCCTCATCGCTCATATAACCTTTATTCTGTACTGTAGATGCATTCCTTTCGACATGAGGTCTCCCACCTGCCTCAACAACTTTCTCTGAAACATCATTTGATGATGGAGGCAAATATGTAACTATAGGAGCTGCATAAGGGAAGCTTCCAAATGGTTCTCCAGCCACTTTTTGCTCCACAAAACTCTGGAAAAATCAATTACCAATAAGTGAGTTTCCTATTCACATGTCTCTAATTACAAATAGGGAGTAATTATAATTTTACCTCGGCGTTCAGTGCCTCTAAGACCTCTCCAGGGACAGGCTCTGGACAAAACTCGTCTGGAGTGAAGTAGCACAAGATTCGTTTAATCACACCCAAATTAATGGAAGGGCAAACCTGCAGATTTACAATAAATTGAGGTTTGGTTATGCGGAATGAACATAATTGTAGGTGGAGCTTCAGTCATTTAACAAGTAATTTATTGTACTAAGATTATAGTTGTTTACCTCTTTCCTAACTGGAGGATCCATAAGCATATCTTTTGGGAGCATTAAGAGGTCACTAAGTTCATTAAGAAGGAAGAAGAACTTCGTTTTAGCATGTGTAATTTGGTGACCCTCGTAAGCTTCAAGCTCATCTTCTGGGAAGGGCTCTGTCTCCATGCCAAGATGATCGGAAAACCACCTACACCAATTGCCCACCTGAACATATACTATACCAAATCAGTAAATTGTCTCCTGTGATTTAACATTATTCTTTAGGAGGAACAATGCACAATTACGTTACTACTTTGACACTGTCATTATTCCTTAGCCAAATTCAACCCTGGGCGTGAACTACATTTATCCCAAGTACTATGAGAGAATAGAGAAACATAAAAGTTGGAATTGAATATGGGATGCATACCGAATTTTTCAATTGTGCGCCAGAGCCAAAGCTGAAATCCCCAGCAGGAATTGGTAGAACCCTTGAGTCTACGATAGGATCTGAAACAGGATCTGTAGGAATCTGATGTGCCGATTCCCTTAGAATGGCATTGAACATAGCCACATCTAACCTTCCAACACATTGTTCCATAACCTAGTCCATAAAAATAGGCATAACAGTAACAGTGAGTTAAGAAACATATCTAACTCATGAGAGCCATACTTAAAGAGGAAAACAGAAGCTATAGATTACATACCATCCTTGCTACTACAGGCAGACAACCGCATTCGTGCCCTGCAGCACGGACGGGACACAGCCTCTCAAAAGCACCCTGGAATGCATTTTTCCACAGTTCAACAGAGAAAGTTCCTTGCTTCTGATCACCCAAGGATGGCCCTAAGGTTTTTGCAATGCTCTTTTGGCTGATCAAGTCCTCAATAGGTGTTAGCATATTTGGTGTTAGCGCCTGAGGAAATTAAAAGAGAAAATAATATTTCATTATCCACCTCATGAAGTCTAGAAATGTTAAACACTGAGACTGGTGTTGACGCACGGAACAGCCAAACTAGTAATTCAATTACCTGCCACCACACTGACTCAACGACTCGAGAGAAAATCCATGACTCAATTTTCCCTAGTGCAGATGTGAATGTACTTGTCTCTTCCCAATCTTTAAACATCTGCACGATATTATTCATTTGCTTCCCACTAGAATTTCCCTTTAATTTCACTGAAAAAGCACTTCCCTCACTTCCTTTTGACACACTGAACCTTGCTGGGCTAGTCTGGCCAGAAATTCTGAACGTTTGTGAGATGATTTCTCTTAGAACAATAGTGTTAGAGAGCCAAAAGGTTAACCTTGAGTATCAGAAATGAGAAAACTGCATTAGAATACAATGTAAAACAGACAAGTAAAAGAAGTATATCAATAAGAACACAAGGCTGATCAAAGTTAACTATTACCTTGCAAGATCATTTCCACAAGTTTTGCTAACCAATATAAGCCCTGAGACAGTATTCTTGGCTATTGTTGCTGTCTTGCTTCGAGTCCAATGTTTGCACGCATGTATATAAAGTCTAGAAAGGCGCCTAGCAGGTGTATGTATCTTGTGAGCGGAACTCCCATGCTCCGGTACAACAGAATAAAGAGAGATCTCGAGAGCAGCAACTACTCTAAGCTCATCCTCCAGTTTCTCAATCCTATTTTCCACACTACCAACCTTTTGTTTTGATGCTGCTCTTTCCTGCTCAGAGTTTTCATTATCCACGGCACCATTTGTATCATCATCATTTTCAATATTATTCATTTCATTTGAAGAATCCTCAAACATATCTTGGTTTGTTTCATCCATAAGTTTATCCTTGGATCCACCCGACAATTTAGATGGCGAAGAGCCTTTTGCTATTGCTTTGGAAACATCAGCTTTCGTGGGGTTCCTTGGCATGGACTGAGACTGTTTCACCCCTATGTTGCTCTTCTCATTAGTTACCCTCTCCTTTGGTGAACCCTTACTAGGAGATTTCTTAGAAACATTCAAAGGACCATCTATCTTTTCATCCTCATGAATATCATCCTGAGAAGATGTTGAACCTTTAAGAGATTCGTAATCAGAATCATCTCCCTTTTTACTTAACTCACTAGAACAATCCTCCAAATCATCATCCTTGTCTCCAACTGCGGATTCCTGCCCCTTAGAACCTTGAACTGCTTCCTCCGACCTGTCATCATCCATATAATGTATAACCACATTTTCATAAACTTCAGCAGGCTCTGCGCCCACTTTCATATCACTTATAACACTATCAGAAACTGGCTTCAGACGTGAAGCCTTAGTCTGAGATTCTTTTGCATTTGATGGTTTGCGGCCATTATCTAGAGCTGGTTTATTAGTTTCTCTCTTTGGAGTTCTCACAGACTGTTGTTGTTTTGTTTGATTGTTTTTCGGAACTTTCTTCTTCTCTGACTCCCTCATACTAAATCACCTGACCCCTTACTAAGTAGTACTCTATATATCAAAAACAAGGGCAATTCCAGATACAAAAGACGGGTTTGCACCTTTTTTATGAATTTTCACCCAGCCCTTGTCGCACACCTCAGTCTTACGTTTAATCTGCAAGAAAGGATTAACTACAATCACTCAATCAGCACGAAAACTCAGCAGGATGTTAAAAGACATAAATCGCATCATCAATACATCAACGAACACCCACTTCAACTAAACTATGAGTACAAGAAGTTCTAATGTCACATTATCATTAAGAGATTCATTAACAACCATCATATTACGCAAGCATAAACGAACTCAACAACTCAAAACAAGCAAATAAGGCAAAACCTTAAAAAATTTTATCAAGCAAAAGCAACAAGTATGAATGATGACAATCATTATCAACTCAGGACGCTACATTGCGGAAATTCGAAAAAATTACAATCACAAAAGATCATAAAGAGCAACTTGTGGAACAACTTCCTTAAGTCCCCACAAAATGATAATGTGCTATCAAGTTATACAGTATCAAAGTTAGACTACAAACAATATGTAACAATATTTATTGTAGTAAAAGTGAATATTGAAATCATGGTTTTAAAAAGATAAATAAAAAAAAAAAAAAATCATTGCTATTATTATGTTTATGTTCACTAACCAAATTGATCTCAACATTTGCTTTCCACCAACTTATGAAAGATCATACAAAACAACCATTGCCATAATAATAATAATGATAATAATAATAATAATTATTATAATAATCACCAAATTTCATTAAAAAAATATTTTATTTTTTCCAATAAGCTAAATTTTGGTTAAAAATTAAAAAAATAACAATGATTTAAAGAGCATAGATTTGATTTAATTCAAGGAATCTGGAAAGTGATTGCTCACTTAATGCAACAACCATTTTTTTATTGCCACAACAAAGACCAAAAAATAAAATAAAATAAAACTAATTAATTAATAAAAAAAATGATGACAACAATCATTTCAATTCATACCACCCTCATCAAAATTGGTGTTTATAATAAAATTAGAATCTTAAGTCATTTTCCTGAATTCCATTGACGCAATTACTACTTATTTTCGAAAAAAAGACAATAAATTTGTAACAGCATTTCATAAATTCATCATAATATATAAATCTGATGTCATAAAATGCAAACAAATATATGATCCAAACATCAAAAATACATTAGCATACAAACATTTCATCAAACACATTTCATTTAATTAAATAAAAATAACCCAATTACAGAAAAGATCAATCTTTTACCAGAAATCAGAACCAAAACCCAGAAAAGCACAGCAAACCAACCAAAATCTTTTTTTTTTTTTTGTATTTTTTCACCTAGAAAAACACCAAAAATGCATAAATATATAACAAATGAAAATACCCAACAATAAAAGAAAGTGATTGAAGTAGATTAAGACAGTTTATATAACATACAAAATGTATAATTCAAGCAACAACAACAATAAAAACAAAATAAAAGTTTAGAAATTCAGAAGATATTGCAGTAATAAAGTGTAGTCAATTCAAGAATACTGAAGAAAATAGTTTAAATAAAAAAAAGGGTGTAATAATAATATGAGAAAAGAGAGAGAAAAGGAAAGAAAAAAACGAGAAACTTGCCAAAGAAATTAAAAACAGAGTACTCTGTTTTTAATTTTATTCAAAGGTCACTTTCTAATGAATAAATGACGGGGAAAAAAAAGAAAAGGAAATTATTGGGATTTGTGAAAAAAAATTAAGTTTTAGTTACCTTGGAATTCGAGGAACTTACTAAACGGAGTATTGTGTTGTTGTTTGATGATGTTAATGTTGTTTTTTGAAGTGTTTTGAAAGAGTGTAAGTAAGTGAGTGAGAAGGAAGGAAGTAAGAAAGTAAGTTGGTGGTTGTTGAGGAAGTTAGTAAGTTAGGAGTGATGAGAGAGAATTTGGATGTTTGTGATTTAATGGAGGAGAGAGAATGAATGAATGAAGGAAGAAGAAGAGGAGAAGCTGTGGGAAAAGAAAAGGGTAACTGAAAACGGGGTTATGGAGGGTGGTGTCGGTGAGGGAAATGGGGTTTGTTCCGGGTTTTACTCCTTTTTGTTTACCCACCTCTACTTATCATGTCATTATTGCGGGTAACAATACTATTAGTTACTAATGATGATTTGATGTTGCCATTTAAGATTGAGAGTCTCTATATGATATGGTGCGTCAAAGATTGAAAACGATGTTTTCACAAATTGCTCACTTTGTAAGTTTATGTAAACATTTTATAACATATGGAGTAATATGTTGCAACTGTTTACGTGGAACGACAGTTTTAATGTCTTTAAAAGATTAATATCGTATGATATATGTTATGTGGCGGGATTGAATTACTATTCACTAGTACTTTACCCTCTCTTTATTAAGAGCATCGCTAACAATATAATTAGTAACATGATGCATTGATCTTGCTAGTCAAGATTGAGTGTTTAACTGACTATTGTATTGGGATCCTCTAGAGTTTTAAAATAACTCTATAGGACAGAGTTTGCTAAATGTCATCCATTAGTCGCTAAATTAATGGCTCATATAATTTTTCCAAAAAAATACCCTTTAAAATTCTTCGTTTATTTTATTATTCTCATTAATTGTGAGCCCTTGATTTTGAAATAAGTGGCTAGGATTTTACTCTACATTGTAGAATTTTGCTAAAATTCTAGAGGATCTTGACACCTGATTATCTATGTCTGATATCACGGATTATAGCCTATTGTTTACAAAATATCAAAGGATTATTAGAGCTTTGACATGCTTAGCGAGTCCTAGCTTAATAGTTAGGTGGGGAATGAGAGAGTTTGAGAGTGATGCAAATAGGCGGCATATATGACAACGAATCAACGATTTCTTACAAGCTTAAACTTAATGTTCTATGTTGTAGATTCAATTGCTGATGGAATGTTTAACATTTAATTAACTATGCTTATCAATTAGATTGCTGTCATATTAGTCTCTTATGTGTTACAACTTATATCATTGAATATAAGTTATTTTTGGTACACCAAGCATCTTTAAAAGTGTACTAATAATTACATCGAGTGAGTGAGGTCTTGTTTATTTTAGCTTAATTTAAGTTCGTTTTAGTTGTTTTCAACTGAAGCAAAGAGACCCTAAGGGCCTGTTTACTTCAGCTGAAAATAGTTGAACAGAACTGAAAGTTTTTCACGAAGGATCAATGAATAACAAAATAAGAGAAGAGCTGANTTTAGAAATTCAGAAGATATTGCAGTAATAAAGTGTAGTCAATTCAAGAATACTGAAGAAAATAGTTTAAATAAAAAAAAGGGTGTAATAATAATATGAGAAAAGAGAGAGAAAAGGAAAGAAAAAAACGAGAAACTTGCCAAAGAAATTAAAAACAGAGTACTCTGTTTTTAATTTTATTCAAAGGTCACTTTCTAATGAATAAATGACGGGGAAAAAAAAGAAAAGGAAATTATTGGGATTTGTGAAAAAAAATTAAGTTTTAGTTACCTTGGAATTCGAGGAACTTACTAAACGGAGTATTGTGTTGTTGTTTGATGATGTTAATGTTGTTTTTTGAAGTGTTTTGAAAGAGTGTAAGTAAGTGAGTGAGAAGGAAGGAAGTAAGAAAGTAAGTTGGTGGTTGTTGAGGAAGTTAGTAAGTTAGGAGTGATGAGAGAGAATTTGGATGTTTGTGATTTAATGGAGGAGAGAGAATGAATGAATGAAGGAAGAAGAAGAGGAGAAGCTGTGGGAAAAGAAAAGGGTAACTGAAAACGGGGTTATGGAGGGTGGTGTCGGTGAGGGAAATGGGGTTTGTTCCGGGTTTTACTCCTTTTTGTTTACCCACCTCTACTTATCATGTCATTATTGCGGGTAACAATACTATTAGTTACTAATGATGATTTGATGTTGCCATTTAAGATTGAGAGTCTCTATATGATATGGTGCGTCAAAGATTGAAAACGATGTTTTCACAAATTGCTCACTTTGTAAGTTTATGTAAACATTTTATAACATATGGAGTAATATGTTGCAACTGTTTACGTGGAACGACAGTTTTAATGTCTTTAAAAGATTAATATCGTATGATATATGTTATGTGGCGGGATTGAATTACTATTCACTAGTACTTTACCCTCTCTTTATTAAGAGCATCGCTAACAATATAATTAGTAACATGATGCATTGATCTTGCTAGTCAAGATTGAGTGTTTAACTGACTATTGTATTGGGATCCTCTAGAGTTTTAAAATAACTCTATAGGACAGAGTTTGCTAAATGTCATCCATTAGTCGCTAAATTAATGGCTCATATAATTTTTCCAAAAAAATACCCTTTAAAATTCTTCGTTTATTTTATTATTCTCATTAATTGTGAGCCCTTGATTTTGAAATAAGTGGCTAGGATTTTACTCTACATTGTAGAATTTTGCTAAAATTCTAGAGGATCTTGACACCTGATTATCTATGTCTGATATCACGGATTATAGCCTATTGTTTACAAAATATCAAAGGATTATTAGAGCTTTGACATGCTTAGCGAGTCCTAGCTTAATAGTTAGGTGGGGAATGAGAGAGTTTGAGAGTGATGCAAATAGGCGGCATATATGACAACGAATCAACGATTTCTTACAAGCTTAAACTTAATGTTCTATGTTGTAGATTCAATTGCTGATGGAATGTTTAACATTTAATTAACTATGCTTATCAATTAGATTGCTGTCATATTAGTCTCTTATGTGTTACAACTTATATCATTGAATATAAGTTATTTTTGGTACACCAAGCATCTTTAAAAGTGTACTAATAATTACATCGAGTGAGTGAGGTCTTGTTTATTTTAGCTTAATTTAAGTTCGTTTTAGTTGTTTTCAACTGAAGCAAAGAGACCCTAAGGGCCTGTTTACTTCAGCTGAAAATAGTTGAACAGAACTGAAAGTTTTTCACGAAGGATCAATGAATAACAAAATAAGAGAAGAGCTGAATTGAACTGAACGAATTTTAAGCTGAAGTAAACAGGTGGATTCGATCCATGTCTATTTATTTTTAATTATCCTAACCTCAATTTACTGGAATTCAATGTCTAAATTCAAAAAAAAAAAAAAATTGTAAATATATATGAGTAGTCCTTGTTAATTTTAAAATCTTAAATAAATCTACATTAACATCTATGGCGGTATGGCCGTATTTATATGACCTTTGAAGCTAAATTTACAGAAAAAAATTATTTGTACACAAATAATAGAGCAACAGATTTTCACTAAACAAGAATATAGCTTATATTTAGAATACGAAGAATTTGGGCTTTGAGAAGGACAAAAATAAAAATATCTTTTTGTTTTTTGTGTAATAGTAGCAATTTAGCATACACGAATATTTATACAGTGGATAAGAAGGTCCCTAATTCCATATCACTGCTTAAGATTTAGCAAATGTGGCATTTTATATTTCTCATGATTGCCCTTTGCCAACCTCTTTGTGAGCTGTATTTGTTATGATAAGAATAATCTTTTTTTCTTAAAAAAAAAATCCAATCAAATTTACATAAATCTTTAAATTAATCATTGGATCAAAACATCAACAACATTCTCAATTTATACACATTTTGGTTAAATGAAAATTTCAAGTTACTTGCTATAACATCATTATTAAATGGTAAAAACTGCCTTGAGTTGGAGTATGTTTCATTGATCAAAATATAGAATTAGAATTACAAGTGTATTAACCGAATATACGATCTACCATTAGTTTATAATAATTTTCCTAAAACTTTTGGTTGAGTTGGTCGTCTAATATGATATGAACGCCAACATGACTCCAAGATTACGAGTTAGGACCTCATCCACCCCTCATCTTCAAGTGGAATATCAATTAACTCTTGCATAGGAGGGCCGATGATGCATCCACGTACATCTTAAGCTCATGCGAGATGATAGAATATATAAGCTATTTTTGGACCTTAACCATCATTTTAAACTTTTGGTTAAACTGATCCTCTAATAATCATTGAATATTCAATTTATATTTATATACTAGTATATCCGGTTATCTCAGTTGATACGATATGAGAAATAGCTCGGGAGTATTTAGTTACGCATGCATTTCAGGTAAACTTTTACTACATTTGTTTCACATTATTTGTAATGATTAGACATTTTTCTCTTTACTTTATATCAAATCGTTACAAATAATGTGAAATGAAGGTAGCATTAGAATCGATCTTACTCCTCCAAGTTGTTTTTAAAGTCCAAAAGGAAATCAGTTGCGAAGAAAAAGCAAGAGAAAAAGAGTGGAAAATAGAATCACCGACGCACATAGTGGTACTATGCACCGACGAGTTTTGGTAATACAGTAAACAAATAATTGTTGAATAATTGAGTTTATATACGCTAAATTGAATTAGGTGATTAATTTTCTCTTAAACCATTTTTTTTTTTGCCATCGTACGTGTTTGGTCATTGACTGTCAACATCACTCATGACTTGTCCTACTGCATAGTGGAATTAGTGGTAATGCAAATCGCACCACCGATACGCGTTAATTTCACCACCTAGCCTCAACCGTATTAGTAATTAGTATATTACTCGTAGTACAGAAATACTTGAGCTTATTTAATTAGCGCCGCGTTACATATTGACTTTGTTTATAATGAGAGTGAGAGGTATTTCAAGTGATTAAATCGTTTCTTTCAATTTCACACTAGTGGAAAAAATGAAATTAAATTTGCTGCGGTTATCGCAAAACCGCAGCAAAAAAGTACCAACTTTTTTATATAATGATCGATACTATTTGCTGCGGTTTTTTATTCTATTTGCTGCGGTTCAACCGCAGCAAATAATCCAACAAAAATTAAAAAGCTTCAGCCCAAGCCCAGCAATAAGAATCCTATTTTAACCCACTTCCTCTATACCCTCCCCCTTTTCCTTCTTATTTTTGTCCTAACCCTTTCCTCAAACCCTAACCCTTTCCTCAAACCCTAACCCTTCATTCCCCTTCTCTCACTCAATGTCGCCTCTCACCCTCATTCCCCTTCTTTCTCTCACTCAATCTCGCCTCTCACTCATTCCATGAATTTCGTCTTCAATTTTGTTTCGCAGGAAAAAGAGTCTTCACATTGAAGAAATGAATCGAAGAGCTTCAATCAAATCTATGTTTGGCGAATAATGAACTCGAAAATGCTAAACGATTCAAGGATAATACTGAACAAGAGCTTAAAGGCTTCGAAGTTGAATTGTCGATGAGCGAATCTTCGAATCAAACCCTAGAGGTTTAATTTCTGTCTTTTTGGCTAATTTGTTAGACTTTAGGTTTGAATTTGCGATTTTTTTGATGTGATTTTCGTTTATTTGTTTGAGTTTGAATGTTAAAGCTAATTGTTGATTTTTAGGTTTGAATTTGCGATTTTTTTGATGTGATTTTCGTTTATTTGTTTGAATGTGTTTACTATCTATTGAAAGCGAATTCGTCAGTTTCTAGGCTTGGAATTTGCTTGTTTTTTGATGTGATTTTCGTTTATTTGTTTAAATGTTTCTATCAATTGAAATTCGAAGCTAATTCGTCATTTTTAGGTTTAAATTTGTGAATTATATGATGTCATTTATGTTTCTTTGTTGAAATGTTTTGTTTGATTCTTTTCAGGCAAGAATTGCTTCGATTCACGATGAAGTTTCTGAAATTGAGAATTTCAAGGTGATTTTTCGACATTTTTCCTTTTGTTTGTTTTTGAAATCTTTGTTAGCTGTCTCATTTTGATGTTGAATGCATGTAATAATCTTCGGTGTTGAAATCACTGCGAAGAATGAAGAAGATAATCTTAGGTACTATTCACTGTTTGTTTATATTTTGATTAGGAGTCTCACTGTTAGTGCTTTGAAATGATTTTATGCGATTCTGAATGAGTTGTGATTGTTGAGTTTGTTGTTGTTTGTATAGAGATGAATTTATTCGTCGATTGTTTGAGTTCAAAGCTGAGATAAGGTTTGTCCTACAAGTCTATTTTGTGTTTTGAGCTGTCATTCGCATGCTGATAAAAATTTCGTTTGTACTGGAAACATGAATTTTTTTTCTTTGTATAAGTGAAAATAGATTTACAAAAATCAGTTGATTAAAATTTCAAATATGTTTATAGTCCACTGGATAAGAGACTTATCAGTAGCAAAATTTGTCAAATAGCATTGTGAAGTAAATAGACTGGAAGATGTTGGTGTGAAATGCTGTAAGCTTAGTTGGCTTTCCATCATGCTAGCATTCATTACTTCTTTGTCAATGCAAATTGAAACTTGGACCATAGATTAGGTTATGGGGCACTTTGTTTTTTGTGTCTATATCAACACCTACACTAATTGCCTTATCATGATTAAATCTTAAAAATGAAGTAAATTTGTTTTATTTCGTGAAGGCTTAATGAATCTGTTATCTAGAGGTATTCTTTGTATCAGATGAACTATGATTGGTTACTGTAAATCTATTTTTTCGACCTTCATATGAATTTGTTTGTAGTGCATATATTCGAAAAACTAAGATTGAGTATTGTATAATGTATGTCCCATTGGATTTTTTCTATTCTTCATTTATTTTCATTTAATTGTGTTTTGTTTAAACTTGGTTGTGTTTTTAGATAGCGCTGCTACTGCTCTTTTTTTCTCCTACCTCCCTTCTTTTCCTCTTACCTCCCTATATTTTCCGCCCTTTTATCTCTATTTACTCCCTCTCTTTGTCCATCCCTCATCGTTCTTTGTTACGCCTTTTTTTTCTTTTTTTTCTTTTTTCTCTTTCCCTATTTTACTGTGCTCCTTCTTTTCTTTCTCTCCGCCCTCCCCTTTTTGCCCTCCTCCCTTCCCTCCTCCCCTTTTTGTTCTCGCGCCCTCGTCCTCCCCCTTCTTCTCTTTTTGTCCTTTGTTGCTCCCCCCTTTCTCTCATTTTTGTTTTCTAACCACTTTCCTTTCTTTTCACCTTATACTCTCTGTTCTTCTCTTCTTCCCTTTTCTCTCTCTTCCTTCTCCCTCTTCTTCTTTTCGCCCCGGCTCCCTCCTCCTCTTCATGTTCCCTTCCCTCGGTTTCGGGTTTTGTGGGATTGGGGTTGGGTGGATTGTACGGGTTTGTGAGAGATTGGAGTTTTTTTTTTGTTTTTTTTTTATTTCGTCTCTGATATTGTTTTAATTAGATGTTGATAATGAAGTTAGGAGTATTTGACAGATGATGTTGAGGTGGAGTATTTGATATGATTATTATTAATATTAATTTGGTGTTTAATTTTGTTGAAATATATAAAAAGATGATGTTTTTTAAAGTTTTCTAAGTTTCAGTTTCTTTTCACTAGTTTATTTGGTTGTTCTTGCGGCCATCAGTTTGCAGTTACTCAGTCTTCGGAAAATAGATACAACTTGCAAAGCTGCAATATAGTTTGTGATTGCTAGACTCTTCAGTTCATTCAACTGTTTCCAATAATGTTGCTGTCTGTATTGCATAGCTATTGCGGGAATAACTGGATAGTTTAGCCCAAAATTTTCCTGATCGATTCTCCGTTTACTATGTCCTGAATGAGGTACAAGATTATTTCAGCTAATTCTGCTTATTTTTTTCAACATCTCTGCTATCTTGCATCCAAAATCCGATGCTTGGACATACACCCAAATCCAGCTCTTCTATCAGAGTTGTAACATACTAACATGAGTCCAACATTTCATGATTTAACGAGTAATGATGCATTGTCGACAGATTTAACGAGTAATGATGCTTGGACATACACCCAAATCCAGCTCTTCTATCAGAGTTGTAACATACTAACATGAGTCCAACATTTCATGATTTAACGAGTAATGATGCATTGTCGACAGATCTTGAGGTGTGGACCGCCACCAATGAACAAGGCCATGACTGTCATCTTGAAACAATAGGATACACTCCCGAGATGCATTCCAGTTCTGATTGCTACCTAGCTAGGTCATTGATCCTCATTCTTTCGTATTTGGCCATACCATTATAATTTAAAGGTCAACCTAACCATTCACAGTGTCTATCTAACTTGATAGAAGTGTATTTTTTTGTGATAGAAGTGTAATTTATTGATAATTGATTCTATGTATGTATAACATTTCAGCTTCTAATTTTGCTTTAAAATGCAAAAAAAAAAAAGAAAAAAAATTATTTTTTTTGGGTGCTTATTTGCTGCGGTTATTCACAAAACCGCAGCAAATAAGTGGTTTTTTTTGGTGGGAAACTGCACTATTTGCCGCGGTTCTTTGTAAAACCGTAGCAAATAGTGCAGTTTCCCACAAAAAAAAAAACCACTTATTTGCTGCGGTTTTGTGAATAACCGCAGCAAATAGTCCATTTTTTTTGCTGCGGTTGATATGTCGGTTTATTGCTGCTGCTCCAAGTGCTGCGGTTAAAAACCGTAGCAAATACCCCTAAAAAAACCGCAACAAAAGTGGATTTTTGTACTAGTGTCAAGTGATATTGATGACATTGATTCTCATTACTCATCGTCTTATCCCATTCCTAAACACCAAAGAATAAAAAATCGATTTTGTAATTATTCACTCATTATGTTTTGAATATCATTGTAACTATGGCTTTGTACACACGTAAAATTTTACTCTGTATTTGATTTGTCTACATGCATTAATTTATTGTTATTTATCTAGCGTATTGCCTGGGTGTCTAGGCTACACGGACACACCTCTGATTTGTCGTATTCGTGTCCGACACCGACATGATACCGACACGTTGGATACACGTACACATTGACATAATTGTTTATGTCTTTTAGGTTTTTAATAACAATTATATTTAATAATTGTATTATCATCACCAAATTTGATATTTACCTCTATGTTCAATTGATATTATGTAGAAATTTATATATTCTATTATTTCCTTTCACGTACCTGTATCCTTTGTTTTTTCAATGACATTTCTCCGTACCCGTTTATGTATGTACCTGTACCGATATTCATTTTTGTGCAGCCTAGCTAGATGTTGCGTCAATTGATACATTATAATTTCTTTTGCAATATTAACGAAAATTGAAGCTCTAGCATGAGAATGTTACACACACATATATATGTACATACATACAGTAACACTAAATACAGAAACAAATGTGCATGCTAAGTTGGTCAATATCTACTATTCAATAGAAAAATGTGGATTCAAAATAAACTTGTTGCTAATATATATATATATATATATTAGTTGATGATGACATAGTGTAATGTTATTGAATTGTATAAGGAAATGCCACATGGTAAATCTATGTTGCTATTGGATACTTTCAACGTATTTTATAGATTTTTCGATTTTTGTAGGTTTATGGATGCATAGTATGTTTAAGAATTAAGATCATGTTGAATAAAAATGTTAAAATTGAAATGTAATTTATTATTATGATATATAAATAAATTGTTGCATTGCTGGCTAGCTTCACTTAGTATTTGTGCTTCATAAATAGTAATCCCTCCATAGAATTAATAATAGGTCATGTTCTTTTGAAGTTTTGAACATGATTTCAATTCAATTCAATTTAATTTGATGATTTTTGAGTCATCATTTTAATTACATCTATTTCAATAGATTTTAGTTTGATTCAGTTTTTCCAAAATTCATTTCAAATAAGCTCAAACGAACAAAGTCCAAGACCCTGTTCAAAAACGAGTTGAGTTTTGTTGAAATGAAATGAATGTAATATAATTAATCATTTTAAATGGACTAGACTGGAAGACTGGATTGAACCAAACCAAAAGAATAGAAACGAAAATTAGGATTTTTTGTCCAAAACTACATTTGCTTTGTCACTTTTTGTGAAAAATTACCTTTGTTTTTACATTTTGTGAAAAACTATCTTACTTTGTTGTTTTCTTTGTTGACCACTACCTAAAGCAAAATTTTGGAGTTGACTTTCGTTTTCACGCAATTTAAAACCAATTGATTTGAACGTGACATCTTTCAACCCTATTTTCACACTTTTTTTCTCCATTTCCCACTATTTTCTTCCCTATTTTGGAGCTCATACACATTATCAAAGTAACCTAAACTCTGTATCTAACTACTATTCTATTTCTTTAACAACACTTGGATATTTCACTAAGCCATATTGAATGTTTGAACTGAGTTAAACAAAGGTCATGTGCAACTCACGCGTTTTATAGATGCTTGAAAACGAAGGTCAATGCCGGAACTTTAATTAAGATAATAGTCAACAAAGAAAACAACAAAGTAAGGTAGTTTTTCACAAAAAGTAAAACAAATGTAGTTTTTTGCAACACCTGAAAAAATAAAGGTAGAAAGCCTTAAAATTATGACTTTTGCACTATTTATAATTATTTTATATCTTACTTCAAGTTTTATCATGAAAACTTGAAAGTCAAAATGTTGTTTATGTGTACTTGTGTATAAGTGGGTGTATTGCCAAGTACAGTTGACAACATGAAAGTCAACTGAAGTGTTGCAACTACCAACTTGCTTAATGAAGGAAGGATTATATTTTAACTTGGTACAAAATTTTAGTTTACCTATGGATTCACGTTCAAAAGTTATGCAATCTCATGTAAACCATTTTGGTCTTAAAGGCTTAAATTAAAGCGGCATTTTAGTACCATATAAAGTACACATTTGGAGATAGCTTTTATATTCCAAGATCTGGTTTTCTCTTTATAGATTATATAATTAGCATTTGCATCTGCCAATAAACGTTCCCTAATAAAGCAAACTTGTTCTCGGCTCCTAAAAGTTGAGGTTATTGTTTAATTATTTCACTTGGATAGAGAGAAAATAACACTAATAAGTTATGAAATTCTACTCCCAGAAAACGAAACTTAATCAAACTAATCTATAAGAACGAAATTCGTAATGTTAAAGCGAAACTATATTGGGTCACACTTCTCACGATCGGTTTCGAACTCAAAAAATTTGTTATCATCCATTTTTCAAATGTATTTTGGAAGAAGAGTACAATAATCTTTTTTCGTTCTTCAGGGTTTATCTCATGACCTTTCGAATCCCAACTAGCTACTCAAAGTCTTTATTTTTGAGTCTTTGACCGAAGGGACAACAAATAGAATTTTTGGAATTTATTATCAATGACCCTTTTTACCATAACTTGTAAAATTTTTGGAATTGGAAAAATTCATACAAATAATCCCAACTATGGGCGTTCATCTAATAAAAGACTGAACTTTAATTAATCCAAAAATGGACCCAACTTTACTTGGTCTAAAATTAACAAGATTTACTTGGTTTTGCAGGTTAAAATTTAGGAGGGTCCAAAATTGGAAAATGAGCATGAAAGCTGGGTCCATTTTTGGATTAATCAAAGTTCGGTCTTTTATTAGGTGAACGCCCATAGTTGGGATTATTTTTATGAATTTTTCCTTTGGAATTTTATTATCAATGACCTTTCGAATCCCAACTAGCTCTAGGTCCCTTTTTACCATAGCTTGTAAAATTTTTGGAAAATTTTTTCGAGACCCCCGGATGTCCGAAAATTGTGAATTATAATTTTTTTTTCAATTTTCAGAAGGTTGTCTTGGGCTTTATCTTGTTTCAGCCCTTTTTTTTTCACCAAGTGTAATCGATTTCAACATCTAAATTCTTGTTACCAATCGTATTAAGTGAGATTTGGAAAAAGGGACACAATAGTCTTTCTTGCTCTCTAGAGTCTGTCTTATGGCTTTTCAAACCTCGACTAGTTGCATGGGGTCCTTCTTTTGACCTAGTGACGACTTGTAAAATTTTCATTTTTTTTTCTGGAATTCCAAAACTTTTGAAAACTGTGAATTATAATCATCGTTTTTTGCTTTCGAAGGGTTTCCCTGGACTCTGTTTTGTTTCTGCCCTATACCAAGTATTTTGGATGACCCCAGAATTCCCCAAAAAGTCACAAAAAAGTACAAGGTTAGTACGAAAGACCATGGTATCGTTTTTTCAAAACCCTCTAAATAGTACACTAACTTTTTCTACGTAGTAAATAATTCTACGAAGCATAGTAAATGACAATATTTGCCATTTTTTGGTCGATAAAGTTCATACAACTATAAATAATTTAGGCTTCGTTTGGTAGAGCGTAAAAATTTTCTATAAAAAGTGTTTTCCTCCCTTTCTCAATTTTACATTGTTTGGTACACAAAGGAATGCAAAATCAATTTCCATGGGAGTAAGTTTTTCCTTACAATGATGGAAAACCATTTTCCTTCCACAATGAAAGAAAAACAATTTTCCTCCCATCCCCTTATACACTCTTCCCTTACTACCTCCTTCCATCCCCTTCATTTTCCCTATTTTCATCAATTTTTTTACATGCAACCAAACAATGGAAAATTGTTTTCACGAAAATTGTTTTCCATGGAATACTATTTTCAATAAAAATCATTTTATATTGAAAATGTTTTACGTCCTACCAAACGGACCCTTAAAGTGAATGAGATTCAGAATTTTAGATCCTCTTAATGTAAAAGAATATAAAAGAATATACTTGTAGGAAACAATTTCCAAACAACTAAACAAGTTCATGATTCATGGCTTCATACAATCATACTATCCTATCACATGCTGTGGATGTGCCACCAACTAGCATATCGATCTTTTTATATCAACAATTTGCTCCCAAAGATGTAAGCCATCGAGTGAATTTTCACGTGTTTAACCCTGACATCCGATCTAATATTCTTATATAGTTATATTTATTTGGATTTCGGTAGAAGACCGTTTGTGTCATCCAATTATTTTAAGTGGATGTAAACTATAGTGTCAAATTTGAAAATTACTTTCCTACTATTCCCATATATTTTTAAGCTGCATTTAATGTGCTTGATGTGTTGAATACATGCCTACTTTATTTGACATAAAGGTTACCTTAATTAATTGAAACTTGAGACTTTGAGAGTGTTGTTTACATTAAAACTCAGAAATTTGCAAATCAACATTATAACATACATTATTCTTTTCTAATTCTCCGAAATCAACTTATAATTTAAGGGCTCATGCACAACTCTAACACGATCGACCACAAAAGATATTAATTGACATGTATAGGAACATGATAAAAAAAAATTAGACTGAACAAACATAAATAGCGATGAGAATTATATAATGACACGAATTCAACTTGCAGTTATTGCACGAGATGGACAAGGCAAATTTGACCCTTGTGGACACAATGATTGAATAATATAATTACGAGTATACTATTATATTATGTAACTTTTGGCATGGTTAATGGACTACCCATTTAAAATCAATATAGACTTGGCTATTCTAAAGATAAGGTTGGCTGAAATCAAATGTGTCGGAATTGAAGTAAGGTCAGGAACTTAATTAAGAAAGGTTGGCGTTTACTACAACTAACTTTTATTTTGGATCAAAATTACATGATGAGATTATAATTTTCCACGATTGTGCATGCAATGGGCTTCCTTACACTAACAAACGTTGAATGGATGTTATGTTATGTTATATTGCTATATATTGATTTCATGTAAACATTTAAGGGGACAACGATACTTTTATAAGTAATTTTATTCAATGATATCTTTGAAAATTGATGGGTGTACTATTGCTTTGATGTTCAAAGTAATTGTTGCCCAAGTTTTAAGATAAATAAGCCACAATTCAAACCAAGGTTACGCTTGTTTTAAGAATCATGAAATTCAAATTGTCAAAGCTAATTAAATAATCTAGAAATGTAGTCTTCTAGAATAGTATCAAATTGGTGCAATGTCTTCGTTTAGTACTCCTTATTATTTAAGTTGCATGATACCGGAATCGTAGTTTTAAGTTGATAAGCTTTGGTCTTGAGGCTGTTCGGATATTGGATGTCAATTGTTGCCTTTGAGAAGAGTTCAAGGATTTCCGGAAACAGACGAAACTTAACAAGTCTGTAGAGAATTAAATTGGACATGGTGTATTTTGGGGTTACCAACAACGTGTGTAGAGGCTAAAAACAATTGCCGAAAATTTTACATGGCATCTTTAAGGTCAAAATTAAAGAAGGCCATCGAGAAGCTTTTCAAGATTCGAAAAGTCACAAGACAAGCCCGAGAGAGTGAGAAACACCAAAGTGTCCTTAGTTCAAAATCCCTTAAAAGGGAAATTAACAAGGTTTTAAAGGTCGAAATCGAGCAGGGGTGTCTTAGGGTCACCTAAACCACGTGTAAAGAATATATAGGGCACAAACAAGACGAAGCCCATAACAACCTATCGAAAGCTGAAAACGAAGGTTATAACTCACAATTTTCGAGGTTTTGAGGTACCAAAAAAATTGTCGAAAAACTTTACATAGTGGCTCTTTAATTAGTTATAAAGAGGGCCCTTGAATAACTTTTTGAGGTTCGAAAGCTCATGAGTTAGTCCTGTGAGATTGAATAACACTAATATGCCCTTACTTCAAAAATCTTCTACAAGTGAACTAACAAGGTTTTAATTTAGAGGCTGAAATCGAGCATAGGGTCATACGTGGTAAGAAAAATAGGGCAAGATGGAGCCTCACACAGCCCACATGAAACCAAAAGAAAAGGCTATAACTCATAGGTTTCAGTGAACTGAATTCCGTGGAAAAAATTGCTAAATATTTTACATGGTTCCTCGAAAATTAAATGGGGACCCTCAAATAGCTTTTCGAGGTTGAAACCTCATACGACAATCTCGAGGGAGAGAGGAAAACAATAAATTAAACACGTTAAACAATTAGCCGGTATGACAGGAAATCCAAGAAGCACAAAATACATCGTAGAAAATCTTAGAAAGCTTTGAATCTATGATACAATCCTACATACTCGACTACTAGTTTACTACATTTGCAACAATGCAACAAATTAGTAGGCAACAGACAATCCTACATTTGTGAGGTATAAAATTATACGAGTATTTTGTCACTATTTGTTCGTGGTGGAGGTAAAATGTCATACATTTACTATTACAACTTTAGAAGGCATATTCATTGGATCTATCATTTCTAAATCATGATTTATAAATTTGGACCACCCGCTTATTCATCAGACATCAGTCAATCTAATTACCAACCTACTGTAGGACATAACAACGTGCATCATACCTTTGTTCAAAGTATGAATTTGTATGCAATAGAGATAGGAGAATAAACCAAATGAATTTGCTTTTATTTGAGGGTTGTAATCTACTTTTCTTCGTCGGTTTGTTAGGTTCTGAGGTTATTGCACTATGAAACTTACTCTGACTTTTTCCTCATACTATTTTTGAATGATTAGTAAGATAAAACCTTTTAGTATCAATTAATTTGAAAATGAAACATTTCTATTACCTTCGTTTCCAATTAGTTGTAACAACTAAATATTTTATATTCACATATAATACTCAATTATTGCAACTAAATGGAAACGTAAGTAGTAAAAAGAAAATGGCGTTAAACAAAATTATAACCTTACTCTAATTTTTCTATAGCTTTCAAACAGTGATCATGGAGATAGAAAATAGGAATACCATCGAAACGCACAATGATCAGTGATGATGTCAATAGGACGGGTGAAATAGGAGACCAATCCTTGTCTCAATTGAATGAGGATGGATCCATGTTCAGTGAGAATGGGGTGACAATGAGATGTAAAGTTGTTACCAACATGGGATGGGGATGGATTTCAAAGCCCCGTATCTCTACAACTCCACCTCTTCCTCGTACCCTCCCCACTAGTAATAACTTTATATAATTTGGAACTTCTAATTACATTTTTTAATTTGCCACTTTGGGCATTTAATATGTATGCGTTAATAACATTATTTGTGCTAAAGTCGGTTTTTGTAAATTAAGAAAGACATTTACTTGTATATTTTTAAGGTCTTGATAACTTCGTTCATTTTTAAATTTTTTGGGAAAGGTGTGGCGTGGGGAGGTGGTGCAGCAGGGAAAGTGAGGATGACGTGTGGCTTGATACTCAGATGAAGAATGGAGCATGAATGGTTTTACGAGATGAGGATGGATTCTAGATCCACCACGAGGATGGGAAATGAATACCAAAACCCACCCCACTCCAATAGCATCCTCCTCAATGAAAATGCTGAGAAACTAAATTAACATAAGAAAGCCGAGGTTTGGTTGTAACTACCAAAAAATGAAAGTCTCATATCGCTAAAAACTGATTTACAAGGTTATATCTACTCTGTAGTAATGTTTCTTTATTTTAATCACTTCCTTTACGGATGAGGCATTTTTTTATTCTATTTTTGGCAAATAAAACAAGCCAAATAGGACAATTAGACATGCACCCGTGAGAAGGGTACCCAAAAAAATATAGACATGTACAACGCTTACCCATGATTTATAAGTTCTAACATAACACCAGCAACCAAGTCCGAGTAATATATCAACTTAGAATCAAATATAACAAGGAAACATGGATCTCCTCAGTAAGTTGACATCGTAGAGAAATTAAATTTAAGATATACACAGAAACCAGCAGTCCCTGTGCAATGTTAACACCGCAAGCTGAAAGGGAAAAGGAATTCCCAATAATAGAATGCATTTCAAGATGTGAAGTGCACAAGAGCACAAAAAGTAGTGACAATTATCCTATAAACACCAATACACCATATTCCATCAGCTGACTAACTAGATTGCAATCCAATACAGGTGTGGTAATCATTGCAACAGACTGAACACATGTAGGATACATTAAATTATCTAACAATCAAGGATGTTTCAGGTACTGCTTAGTTCAAATTAAACACAGTTCAGCTTATTCAAATCTCATAGCAAAAATAAGTTCCCAAAGGCTACTAATTACTCGTGCCACTTTTAAAAACAGGTTGAGAACTACTTGAACTGATCAACAGATTGTTCAGAATAACGTTCACAGCAGAGTAAATAAACACCTGAACTTCAACCACCCCTTCATGTATGGTTCAATGGTTCATCAAGTAACTACCACGAGTATTTTGAAAGTCTAATCCCATAGTCAAAAAACTCAAAACCATAACTATACAGAGAATAAATCACAGAACAAGACAGGATCGCAGCAGTCCTCAATAACTCTACCACTCCATTGTATATAGTGTAAGAATCTATGATCTTACTCTATTAGTGAACCCTATAAACACTACAAACACATATTGAACATATAAGACTTGGTGTATGCATGCAAATGTAATCAGCAAATGGCACATAGAAGATCATAGTAAATCTCTTACTTGATGGCTTCAAAAAGCTTTGCCATATATCGAATTATAAAAATATTATGCTAGTCAAATAATATATTATATAACCATCTTATAAAGCAGGAAGTGCATTCTTTAAAACAACAGCAAATATAATTCCTCTATTCTCTTATTCTCCATCATTTACAAAGCAATTCCAATGATAGAAGTAAGGGAAATAAGTTATATTAAATGATTGACATATTTAAGCCACACATAATATGATATAAGAAAATATAACTGAAAGACCAGAATAAAGAATATCAGTTAGAATATAAAAAAAAAACCATTAATATCAAAAGACGAAAATAGAATTATGTATCTTAAAATTCTTGAAACTGAAAAGAGAGCAAATTACAAAAATATTACTTGCATGACTTCAAACTCAGCAGTAGAAGAAGCAAATGTAAAAAAAAAAAAAAAAAAAGAAAAAGTATTAATAGAATACGAGATTTCTTCATTTAGCATCCTTATTATTGTAATTGACCGAACCTCTCAAAACATAGCAACCCTTATCTTCAACCATAAAACTACATTGTTTGAGCAAATGAGATGCACAGCTAAAGAACTGGAATTAAGGTTAAGAGAGCATAAAAAGGATGCAATACTGAGCTGTAAATGAAAATAGGATCCCACAAGATACCCTTAATGTCCTCAAAATGTCTCATCAATTCATCAGAGATACTTTCTAATCAATTCATCAGAGAATTACTGCTCAGCAAATTACTTCATCTTCCAAACTTTAATCTTTCACAAAGATATAATCATATAACCCATCAACTTTACAGTCATAATCTAGCAATTCCTGCAGAAAAATTAGATTCCCTCAGTTAAATTTCTACCACAAGTTGTAATTCAACTTCTAATCAACCTCAACTGGCAACTGCAGTCTAGTAAACATCCCTAATTATATTGACAAAGCAAACCTTCACTAGAATCCTTTAACTTACATTACTATTGTACTTACAGAATACTACGACATCCTTAAGCTCCACTGAGACATATCTGGGACATAAATATCAGCAAACTACAACATGCAAAGGCCAAATGGCAGGCAAAATCATCTGCATAAATCCTCTCCTTCCATTTTTCTGTATTTAAGGCCAAATTCTCCTCATTTCCCAAGTTTCCGTCAATTCCCAATAGCCTTATGTCTCAGAATCCCAAAAACCTCATATCGCCAACCACATCATCATTCAAGTTTCCATTAATTCCCAATCACCTCACTCTTCACGCCTTCAAACCATCTTAGATGATTTTCCCTCATTTTATCCCCAATAAAATACAATCCTTACTAATTCCTCATATAGCAATGCCAACCTAATAGGGTAGAATTTTCTATTCAATATATACAGCATACCTCTATTACATTAAAATCAGGAATCTCCCTTCCACTTCAACCAACTTGAGATGAACAATTGCACTACATCCTTTATCAGTTTCACCATTCTTTTGAATGATAGATCCTATATTCTGAAAAAAATCAGAACATTGAACATTCCTTCCATCTAAACTGACTAAGCTTGTCGCCTATTAAATTTGCATATCATATATTATATCTTACTTCTACTCAACTAAGGACCACATGATTTCAACACATTTCGCCAAAATCCTAACCAACTTTCCACTCCTTCTGTCTCATCAAAGAACACAATATCATCTACAAACATCATGCACCCAGGCATATCTAATTGTGAGTTGTAAGTTTGTCCTATGGCTAAAAGAAACAGGGGTTCAAGTATAAAACCAAGATGCACTCCAATTGTGATAGAAAACTCCTATGTTTTTCCCCACACTAGTTTACAGACTCGAGCTAGTCCCTTGATCTCTTTAAAAATGTCAATATGTTTCTTAGATATGTTTTTACTTGTTAAAGCCTTCTCAAATCGATGAAAACCATAATCAAATCCTTCTTCTTATCCCAATAGTTCCTCGTAAGTTGGCTAATGAGATATAGGTGAACTCCGAAATCCGCAAGAACTTATTCAGCTAGTTGTTCCCAAAGTTTCTGGTAGGTGTAATTATTTATTTACTATATTAAACAAATTCTAAGCCTACACAACCATTCATAGACGTCATTCACTCATCCCCTGTGAAAAAACCAAGTCAAAGTCTAACAGAAAGCAAATTGTAAGAGAATTCTTTAGAGAAGCATGCCCATATTAGGTTTTACAAAAATAAAGTACTAAACCTCTCAAAAGAAAACGCATCTATTTATACAGCTAAACCAATATCCTAAAGTGAAATAAGCACAGGCACTGGTTAGAACAATAAACTAAACCAACAACAAAGTGTTAGTCCCAAAAAAATTTGGAGTCACGTAGACATGAATCAACCAGATGATCGCTAAAGTCATCCACATAAATCCTCTCCCTCCATCACTATTTAATACCAAATTCTCCTCGAGCTCCAATACCCTCACCAATATCCTCATATCGCCAACAACCACCCTCATCCAAAAAAACATAGCAACTTACAAAAAAATAAAATGAAAAGGAAAGAATCCTTCCAATCCTCCATACCAAATCATCCTTATTCCACAGTATCAAATGCTTCATAAATCATTTTCATCTTTAGGCAATCTCCCTACCTTGCACTTGCCACAAGTGAGTCATTTTCTTTATAATAATCCTTCTACCCACCTACCTATATAGTCCTCAAATCCAGCGTGCTGACACATGCACATCTCCATACAAGTAGCTAATAGATTATGCATAGGCCATCAATCACAGTAAAAAAGTTCAAGTTTATTAATCCATACAGGCTCAACAATAACCATATAAACCAAAACCTAAAATCCATTTGAACACATTGAGAGCACTAATGCTGAAAAAAGGAGCTAGAGGCACCATTTGAAGACATTGCAAAACCAAAAAACCTAAAATCCATCGAATTAGTCAATTATATCATGGTGTTCATCAATCACATCATAAACAAGTAACCACCACAATTAATCACCACAATTCACTGCACTAAAAATTAACAATTACTAAACACTATAGAAAGTAGTTTTGTGAGGAAGCCAAGAAGGCAAAAGATTAAGGTTATGGAGATTTTCAAAGACAACGAATGCATTAAGGAGACCAAGTATGTTTTGGACGAGAGGCTTTTGAAAGCATATGAAGACTAAAGAGTTTAGGTTTTGAGGACAACATACAAGGCAAAATGAATAGTTAATACAACTAAACCTACCTATTAGGATCAAGGCATTAAACTTTGTTGTAGTTTTTGATGGATAAAAATATTACTTAGTTGCCAATTTGACATAGTCCTAAACTATAGGGAAGTGCTTCCAAATATCTAAAGCATAATCATTAAACATAAGATGTGAAAAACAACTATAAAAGGGAAAATAGTCAAATCAAAAATTGCTTAGAACTCAAGTAAACCACAACATCCTTGATATACTATGAACCATCCTTCATGAGTGTACTGAAAATTCAAACCTAGTTGTATTCTAATTCTTATAGGGAACTCTAATGCTTTCCCCTACAATAGTTCACACACTTGAGCTAGTCGCCTCATATGTCGATAAAAATGTCAATATGTTTCTTAGACATGTTTTTCTTATTAAAGCCTTCTCAAATCAATAAAAATCATATGTAAATCCTTCTTATCACTATTGTTCTCCATGAGTTATCATGAGAAGAACCGCCTCAATAGACAACCTCTGAAAACTGCATGAATCTTCTGAACCTCAATTCAATCAATTGTTCCCAAAGTTTCGTAGTAGCTCTAATTATTTAATTGCTATATAGAACGACCAGCAAAGTAATTCAAATTCTAAGCCTACACCAACCATTCATAAAAATCATTCTCCGAAGAAAACTAAGTCGAAGGTCTAAATAAGAGGAATTTGAAAGAGCTTTATCTTTAGATTAAGTATGCTCATATTAGGTTTACAAAAAGAAAATACTAAACCACTCAAAAGAAAAGACACCTATTTATACCGCCAAACCAAACTCCTAAAGTGAAATAAGCACACTGCAGAGGCTAGAACAGCAAACTATACCAACAACAAAGTCTTAGTCCCAAAATAATTCGGGCTCGACTAGACATGAATCAATAAGAGGAATCGCATAAGTAACCCACATAATCCTCTCCCTTCATATTCCCCGTTAAACACCAACTTCTCCTCAAACTCCAATACCCTCACATCACCAACAACCACCCTCATCCAATAAAACTTAACAGCTTAAACAAATGAAATAATCCTTTTAATCCTCCAAACCAAATCATCCGCATTCCATGATATCAAATGTTTCATAGTTCATACATGATACATCTTTGGGCACTATCCCTAACTTGCACTTGCCATAGGTGAATCATTTTTTTAATAATAATCCTTCTTCCCATCCACCTACATAGCCCTCAAATCCAGTGCGCTGACCCATGCAAAGCTCCATACAGATAGCAAAACGCTAAATAATCCATTTTGGCTCAACAATAACCATATTCACCAAAATCCCACACATAGTTTCACAAATCACAACGTTTAAAAAAAAGAAGCTGGAGGCACCATTTGAACACATCTTAAACTCCAATAAACCTAAAATCCACCCGATCAGTCAATCATATTATGTTGTTCATCAATCACTAATCATAAACAGGCAACCGCAATTCAAAGCAACAGAAACGAACAATTACTAAATACTTGAGAAAGTATTTTTGTGAGGAAGTCTAGAAGGCAAGAGGTTGAGGTTATGGAGAATTTAGAAAACAATAAATGCATTAAGGAGACAAAGCATGACCTGGAGGAGAGGATTTTAAAAGTATATGAAGACCAAAGAGTATAGGTTTCAAGGACAATGCACAAGGTATAATGAACAATTCAAATAGCTGACCCCATCGATCAGGCAGGCATTGAATTTGTTGTAACTATTGACCGATAGTAAGTACTACTTAGTTGCCAATTGACCATAGTCCGAATATAGGGAAGCGCTTCCAAAAATCTAAAGCTTAGTCACTATAAATTAGACATAAAAAACAACTATTAAAGGAAAACATCCAAATCAGAAATTGCTTAGAGCTCAAAGTACCATAATGTTCTCGATATGCATGAACCATAAATCTATCACAAGGTATAAGTTTAAACACTCAACAACATGCAGACACATTTATCAAGAGATTAGAGGATAACAAAATACTCCAATGTCGTAAGCAAAGTACAATAGCCATAAGATGGAAAATGGAAGACAATGGCAAATGAAAATCACCACCAACACCAAGGTCTATAAGCACATTGCTCTAAGCCTCTAACTATTTGAAAATATTACAAAGTGATCCACGTACGTTTAAAAAATCAAAGCGTACATTACCTTTCAATGACCTAGAGTAAGCACATGGCATAGTACTTTGCAAATAACCTAGAGTAAGCACATGGTAAATGATTCTCTTAAGGCAATGACAAACGGAAACATTTTAGGTTATGTAAAAAACAAAACCTCCTAAAAGAAAAGGTACCAAATTATACCAGTGAACCAAAAGGCAAGAGAAATAGACTAGATCGACTTACAAAAACAAAATAACACCTCTATACAAAGTCATCCGTAATGTCAAAAACTTTGTAACTCATCATCAACTTAGGGCATTTCTCCTTAAGCGTATGCTACCATAAGCATGTCATTTTTTCATCAAAATCCTAATAAGATAACAATCCTTCTTCCCCATTCCGACCAACCTAAATAGTCCCCTCCTCGGCTTCAGCAACCCAATATAGCTCAACATTTAAGTGTCACCGGCATAGACAAAAGGCCCACACAACACACAACACACATAAACCAAAAGGATTCGCCATATAAGCATAATTCATACACAATAATATAGAGCTACCAATAACCCTAAAAAAAAAAATCATCCAATGACATCGCCGCATTCGTTGATCGCCACTAATCATAAACAACAAACAAATTCACCGCAATATAAACAAAAGAACAACAAACAACAGAAACCAAATTTCATTTTTAACATTCGGAAAAAAAAGGTAAAGGGTCAATAGTTTATCAAAACCCTTATTTTTCATTTACTTCCATTCTTCTACCATGATATCATACCAAAACACAAAAACAATAATCAGAGTAGATGAAAAAAGGTTAGTTTACTCAGAGGAATCTTGCTGTTGGGCTTGGGCCTGGAGGCGTTCAAGGGCTTTCTGATGGGCCCAAGTCTCAAGAGTAAGATCAGGTTTAGCATTAAGCCCAACACCAAGGATGACGATAGTAAGGAAGCTAGTGACGTAACAAGGGAGTTCCCAATCTTCCCACTTACGAGATTGACCTGGTGGTGGTGGTGGACGGTTGAAGAGGTACCCGTTGGGCCTGTCTTGGTGACCTGGACTGGTCCATCTGTCGGTGGATCCTCCGCCCCGGGTTCGGAGTGATTGGGTTATTCGGGTTCGGAGGGATCCGAGTGATGTGTTGCACGCCATTGATGGAGTGATGAGAGAGAATGTGGAGAAGGAGAGAGAGTGTAGGCTTTGAAGTGAGATCTGTTATTGGAAGAATTGTTTCACGGAAATTGGGGTACGGCGTCGTTTTATGGCCTTTTACGAGGATATTTAGATTTTGATGTTTACTGAGCTTGCTTCTTTGGTTGACAATTTTAAGGCACGAGCATTATTCGTACAATCTTGTTCATAAATTTTTATATGTGGCTAGTTACCGCGGTATGTCTATTGTAATTTTGTAATTAAGTATGAAGGAATATTTTAACAAAGAAATGACGTTGAACTAATGTAGTTGAGCATTATTTTATAGGAAAAATATGATTAATCGTACAAATGAGTAGAGTTACTTTTGTTAAGACCAAAAACAAAATATAATAAGGTTACTTGAATGAACGCGTAGAAGTAGAATTGTTGGTGGGTTTTGGAATATCTAAAAAACAATTTTAGATATACTTTTGCTTAGGCATTTCGTGAAATTTTATCATATCTCTAAGGTACTCGCAGAATTTTGAAAATTACAAGGATACCTCGTGAATTTAAAATACAAGGGGACCTGGTGAAACATTTGATTTAAAAATGAACATCTCAACGAAAGTGATGGAATCAGGTGATGCTAAGCAAACACAAGCCTATCGGAATTTTCAAATTACTGCTTCGTAAATTTTTTTTGTTGCAACAATTCACATTTTGGTTTCGACGCTTCCTGAGTCACATTTCTATCCATTTATAACTTTAATTAATTCACTGTGTCGACTCCCTAGTTTTGATGATAACAAACCTTTTAATTGTGTACTATATGCTAATTAGCTTATTATTATTTTTGGTATATATATATATATATGCTTGGTTGTGTTTTACAAGTTGGTTGCAGGTTGCTAGAGTTATTGAGCTACCTAAGACAGCTGGAACATGATCAAGTTCATAATACAAGCAAGAAAATCTCAAGAGCTTTAGCTTATTTTATTTTCTAGATTTTCTTGTAAGTATGTCACAAATTTCAAATTTGATTATTTATGAAAAGTCTCATAAAATTTCTCAAGGAAACATTTTCCTAAATTGTTTCATAAAAGATTTGATTTTCAACTTTTATGGATGAATAATATAATATGGTATTTTTTTATTTATGAAAAGATTTCTGATTATATTATTTACGCCAGTTTTTGAAAGGATCTTATTATATAATCTCATGATCTTCAAATTAAGGTAAATTTATATTTTCTTAACTTTTAAAATGAGATTTGATTGACTAAATATTTTTTTATGAGATTTTGATATTCTGCTTGGAGAAGAAGGTTGTTCCCTTCTATATAAACAGAATAACTCTTTCTCATATGGAGAAAAAAAAAAGAGTGTGCTTAAATTGAAAAAATATTTTCTTGAGAAACAACTTCGGAAACAATTTTGTAAACAGTTTGAGACGCTAGTTCATATTCAAGTTTGCTAGTTGTGTCTTACGTAGGATTGAGTTGTTATCTCTTTCACTCTTCTGAATTTTTCTGAGATAATTCTTGTGTAATTTTTGTTACTGAAAGTTTGGCAAGATTGGGGTACGGGTGTACTCGGGTTTTAGCAATTGTTGGAGTAAACAGTTGGGGTTTGAATCTTGTTTTCTAGAGTTAGAGACAAGTGAGTGGCTTGTAATCTAGACGTAGGTTATAAGTGCGATTAATAGTGAAGATTTAGGAAATCCTACGAGTGTAGGCGGGGAGTAGATCATAGTTTGGGTCGAACCTCGTAAAAAATCCCTGTGTCTCCTTTATTTCTTGCACTTTATTTCCTTACCTTATAAAACCGTTTCTTAACTTGTTTTGGGGGACTAATCAAGCAATATCTGTTGATCAGTTTCAGGCAAATTTAAGGGTAATTGAACCGATCTTTAAAACGCTACAAGAAACTCAAAACTAGGTGGTTAAAGTTTTAAATTCCGCATATTGTTAAATCACTTAATTGACCCCCCTTCTTAAGTCTCTTAGGTGCATTTATACATTGTTTTAAGAAAAACTATAGTGTAAGCGGAGATTTTAAAAGATGATCAAAGCTTGATGGATGAATGAAGCTATATTGCTTGCTATTTTTGACAATAAAAAACTAAAACCCAGATGTATGAGGTAAACTAGTTTCTTTAAGAATATTGTGTGTATCATAGCGTTTACAGACCAATAGATACAGTTATTAACTCCTTGTCAGAGTCTCAGAAAGCTACAATTAGCTACTGTTAACAAGCTAATTCAATTGAATGACTGAAACAAAAGGTTTATAACTCACTTCTTCAATTCAATTGAATGAATGAAACACAAGGTTTATAACTCACTTGTTCATCTTTTCACGCTATGCTCATCAAGTACTCTACACATTTGTTCAGATTTAAGGCTAAATTACGATCAGACTTGAATTTCTAATCCTTTTAAGACTACCTTCAACAAAAACCGAACTTGGTGGCAACAGAGTCTTTGCTACCTAGAACTCAATTTCCACAATCTCCTCAACAGTCTTTGTAGACAAAATCAACTCAATGTCTCAATCAGGGCTTACAGAATAACAAAAGCCAACCTGATACCCTTGAGTCATCGGTTATTCCGTACTTAAAGAAATTGATGTAACCAGTAAAGCAGTAAGCACTAAGCAGCCGAGCTTTTGACACAAATTCTGATGTTAATACAGTACATGGACAATCATACAGATTATAGTCATTGTACAATTGTAATCTTCTCTCAAAATTGCAATTTATTGAGTTTTGACTACCAGATATGAAACACAACCCGCATCTCTTTTCCAAAGTCTAAATTAAAAACCAAGGGAGTAAAAATGCATATAATGAATGCTGTAGTTGCAATATAAACTCCAATTCTATCAAAACATCCTGCTTTCAATAACCATTAGCAGCTTGAGTCCTCAACTTCTGACATATTTTAGCTCCTCGGAATCAGAGACCTCAACCCCTGTAGTCTTTAATTTTGTAAAGGTATGTCTAGTTCAGCCTCAATTAACTAAATACGGAGAACATCAGCAGACTTATATACTTTCACTGAAGCTCCGGTTCTGACTCTTTGAGCAAGGTAAGGGAGTCAGCTTCACACAATCCTTCTCCTACCCATAATCCAAACTCTAATACAGAGTATACAAGAATTGTCAGCTGCTACTCAATGAATCTGAATGCAAGCAGTTAACCTCTACTTAATCAAATGATAAAAGAAGATTCGGAAGTCACTGTCAAGTATCAATTCGATTCATGCAGATATATATAACCAGGGGGACTTCAGAATGATATTAAAGTTCAGTGACAAGCATGCCAATAGTAAGAGAATCAAAATTATTTCTACCAACAAAGCTTTGAAGACATCACCAATAATCTCCGCAAGAACAAATACCACCTTCAATATGGTGAAAGCGGTTTTTATCTCTCAAAGAGACGTCTCTTCCATAAAGCTTTGAGATGAATTTTGCGAAATTGTGACAATCAACACATATTCTGAGGTTTTTCATTACCCTTATAGGAGTTCCTTCAGAAGTACACAACAGTCCAAAGGCTAAAGCCAGCTTTTCACTATGTCCTAGAAGTATCTTTTCTTTTTGCTCCTCATCAACGTCATATAAGACACAACTAAGATCAGGTTCATAACCAGCTTCCTTCAATCGAACAGCCAATTCCTTTACTTTCCTGTGCACCTCATCTTTCCTAGGATGAGAACGATCACTAGCATGAAAAGTGTGAAGAGTTTGGTCAAGCTCCATCCAGCTCCTTCCAGGCTCCTTAGTCACCGTCTTCTCTTTCATCAACTCTCTTAAAGATCTCACTTCTTCCCATCTTCCTGCAGAGGCGTATAAATTAGACAAAATGACATAATTGCCAGCATTTTCTGGCTCTATTTCTAGAAGTTGTCGTCCCACATATTCTCCAACATCCATATTGGAGTGAACCCTGCAAGCACCTAAAAGAGATCCCCAAATTGCAGCTGTTGGCTTGTAAGGCATCTCATGGATAAATTTCAAAGCCTTATCTAATCGCCCAGAACGCCCAAGCAGATCAACAACACAACCATAATGCTCTATATTTGGCCGAAACCCATCTTTCTGTGCCACCATCTCATTAAATATTTCCAGTCCAGTATCTTCCATTCCACCATGGCTGCAGCCTGATAATACAGCCAGGAAAGTAACGCTGTCAGGTTTCACTTTGTCTTCAGCTTTCATCAATTGAAAGAGTTCAAGCACCTTTGACCCCATCCCATGTTTACTATAGCCAACAAGCATGGCATTCCATGAGATGACAGTTTTCTCAGGCATACTATCAAAAACCCTTCTTGCATAAATGAGGTTTCCACATTTTGCATACATATCAATCATAGAGTTTTGTAGAACAACATAAGAGGGAAGTTCCCGCCGCAAAACATGATTATGGACTTGCTTTCCCTGATCCAGAGCAGCTAATCCAGATAAAGAAGTTAAGAGACTAGCATAAGTTACATAGTTTGAACACATCCCTTCCTTCAGTAGCCTACGAAACATTTCAACAGCCTCTTCATCACAACCCAATTGGGCATACCCTGCAATCATGGCAGTACAGGAGACAACATCTCTCTGAGTCAAACTATCAAAAACTGTTCGAGCTTCATGGATTTTTCCGGCTTTGGCATACATGTCAAGAAGTGAACTCCCTACAAATATGTGAGAGTCATAATTATACCTAATTGTAAGAGAGTGTATCTGTCTTCCATAAGCGAGCCCAAAACCACCTGTACAAGAAGGAAGAATGGTAGCGAAAGTGAACTCATTTGGTACAGTACCTGCAAGGAATTCCTAGTCTTATAAGTCCTGAAACCACACAGGAATAAACTTTTAATAACTTGAAAGTCACCACTTATCCAGTAATTATGATTGAATTTCTTAATACACCTTCGCTAACATTTAGCGGTGAAGATGTTAGAAATAGCATTACATGTTTTTTCTAAACTTGTGTATTATCCTTAAGTACAAAGAGGCCTGAGAGTGAGAGATAGCTCAGTCGGTTAGAGCTTCTCTAACAGTTTCAAAAAGTCATCGGATAGAATCTCATCACTTGCCCTTCTAGCTCTCCAAACACCCTAAGAAACAACGTTAAGCTCTTGAAAGGCATTCTCAATTATCAGAAGTGATACACTTTCTGAATTCAAACACAAATGTAAACTTTCAATCACACATTAACACCAATGTATATACATTCTTTTACAGGAAAAAAAAATATTCATTAGATCCAATTACTTCATTATGATTATTGTATAAACATTCAGTAAATCATTCGACTACCAAAACAATCTAAAAACAAAGTACCTGATCTCAACATCTGTATAAAAAGACTCAGAGCTTCATAGGGAAACCCCTTTTGGGAATACCCCGAAATCATGGCAGTCCACGAAACGACATTTCGTTCAGGCATTTCATCGAACACATAGCGTGCATCGCCCAAACAATCACACTTACAATACAATATCAAAAGCCTAGTTCTCAGATACAATGGTGGAAGATACTGAGTTTTGATCATGTGGGTATGTACTCTTTGACCTTCTCTAAGCGCTTTTCGGTTAACACATACGTTTAAAATCGTGTCGTAATCATAGAACTTCATTTCCAGACCTTCAACTGCCATTTCTAATAAGGCATTATGTAATTGACCGTTGGAGCATAGTGTCTTTAACTTTGATTCGAATGGCGGGAAAGTTAGTTGAGAAAATTGGCGGGAGAATGATGAGGAGAGAAAAAGTAGTTGATCAGCAATTACAGCTGAGTGTTTTATTTTCTTTAGCATTTTGGATTGTTTCATTTGTTAGTAGCTCAGTCTTGTTTTTGAGATGGTTTTCCTTTGGTAAGCATTGAGCAATAGGCTAGTACCCGGGAAAGCAATTGATGAATAAGAATTGGTAATTGTTATATGTGATCTGCTATACCATTCGTTAAGGAAAAAAATTTAAAATAAATACGGAATATATTAGCTTTGTAAGTTATTTTTGTCATTTTTTTCCTTGAATCGCTATCTATTAGATTTTTGTGTAAGCTATTTTTCCATATTACTTTCCCTGGTTTTTGGGTCCAGGGAAAATATCAAAAATTTCGCAGGGTGCTCCTATGGTAAAAACAGGGCCCTTGGTAGTTTGTTGGGGTTCGAAAGATCATAAGACAGTTCTGTAGAGCAAAAAGGACTAATGTGAATTTTCTTGGAATTTTGTAAAAAGTGAAAATAATAAGGTTTTAGAGGCTAAAATCGAGCGTAGAACATCCTACGGTCACCGCATCACATAGTAGAAAAATAGGGTGAAAATAGGATGGAGCTCAGGACAATCCTCCATAAGCCAAGATTGAATGCTATAATTCACAGTTTCGGAGATTCTGGAGTCGTGGGAAAAAGATTATCAAAAGTTTTACATTGTATCCTTAAGGTCAAACGAGGGCCATGCATTGGACATCCTTTATGGAGTTGGAAAGGTCATAAAACAGTCTCGAAAGAGCAAATAAGACTATTGTGCCCTTTTCTTTTTTGGAAATTCCCTAAAAGAAGGAAGATAGTAAGTTTTTAAAGGCTAAAAATCAAGCATAAGTTGTCCTGTGGTCACCTGCAACACATGGTAGAAAAAACTGTGAAAGAAAATAATTCACAGTTTTCTAGGTTCCAAGGTCATGGGAAATAAATTACCGAAAATTTGACATATTGCCCCAAGGGTCAAAAGAGGGCCATCAAACAACATGTTGAGGATTGAAAGGGCATAAGATGGTCCTGGGAGAGCAAAAAAGACCCGTGTGCCCTTTAATCATTTATTATCTAAAAAAAAGGAAGATAACAAGTTTTTAGAGGCTAATACATGGCAAAAAATAAGGGGAAAACAAGAGGGAGACTGACAACAGTCTTAAAGTGGAAATAAAAGGTTATTCACTTTTTTTTTTTTGAGGTTTTGAGGTCCCAGAAAAAATGCCAAAAAAATTAAATGGGACCCCTTTGGTTCAAAAGAGAGCCATTATACAACTTTTCGAGATTTGAAAGATCATAAGTCACTCTGAAGATAGCGAAAATGATTAGTATACCTTTTTACGTAAATTCTTGAAAAGAATAAAGACACCAAGTTATTTGAGGATAAAATCGAGCAAGGGACCGGGCATCCAGTGGTCACCTACAACTCTTGAAAAAAAGGGCAAAAACAAGACAGAGCTGGAGACAACACACCGTAAACCGAGATCTAAGATAATAATTCACAATGCTCAAGGATCTTGGGTCCTTGAATTGGAAAATAAAATTGACGAAAATTTTACATAGTGCCCCTAAGGTCACAAGAGTGTCATTGGACAACTTGACGGGGTTTGAAAGTTCATAGACGGTCTCAGGATAGTAAAAAAGACTAATATGCCCCTTGATGTGGGTGTATACATGTATTTATAATTAGTTAATATATAATTAATTAACAAAGCAAATATGAAAACATATACTTTGTACGTATCATAGAAAAATTACATAAATATTAACTCCATTAAATAACCGTGTAACATTCTAAATGTAACAAACAAAGTGAAAGGAAAGAATGGACGGCATAAACATGTGAAAAGGAGAATTAGTGTACTAATGATCATTTATAAATTAAGTGTACTTCCATAAACTTTATGTTAATTAATCGACTCTGATAAGACAGCTTTATTAGGAGAAAATAAAAACTTTTTTCCAATAAATAACAATTAGTGGTAATACTGAATGACCTAACAAAGAATAATTTTGAAAGACTAGACCATATGATTATTGTCTAACATTCGCAAGTCCACTGAACCACTGAACAAAATTAATTATTTAATAATACATGTTATTATTCTTTAGAATCAGAATAAAATTGAACCCATATCATAGTTAGCCAGCTAGAAAAAGCACTTAGTAATAAGAATAAAAATTCATTCTTTTTTAAAAAAAAAAAAAATTAAAAACCAAATTAATCAAAAATTAATTAAGCAGTATATAAGATGTCTTAATTGCTAATAATGAAAAAAAATTTCAAAGCTTCAAAACACTTAAGAAGCTAATCCCAAAAAAATTAGGCAGCAACCTCGAAGCTAGTCCAAACTAGTGGGGGGTTGTTTGCTATTAAGCAATCAAAACAACAACTTAAAACACTGTTATAATTAATCACATAATTTTTAGTTTAATTAGAAATTTGGTTTAAGGTGGAAAGAAAAATAATCCAAGTGAAAATTAATCATAGTTTTTTTTAGTTGATTAATTTTATTACTTGTGATAAAAAAAAATAAAATGGCACGTGGCAAGGTGCAGTTGAAGAGGATAATGAATCCGGTGCATAGACAAGTGACTTTCTGCAAGAGGCGTGCTGGGTTACTTAAGAAGGCGAAGGAGCTTTCGGTACTTTGTGATGCTGATATTGGGGTTTTTATTTTTTCCCCACAAGGCAAGCTCTATGAACTCGCCACTAAAGGGTATGTAATATATATGTTAAGTTATAATGTTTTACGTATACAATTTTGTTTGTTTCATGCATGGTTTTAGTAAAATGATTTTATTTATTTTGTGTTTACAGAGTTATAAGGTCGACTGACAATGAATATTAATTTTACAATTTTTGAATCGGAAAAGAAGTTTTAACCATGGTATTAAGAGTATCCTATACTGTTGAAAGGTGGATTTGAGAATTTGGTAAATTAAAGCCATTTTGGGTTAGGGTGTGTACCCTATAGACTAATATTAGGACCTCTAGTCTAGGCTGCGCCTTTATCACTAATGAAAGTTTGAGAGGTTGACATGGTTGTTCGTATTAATTAAAAGCCTAGTTGTTCCACCATTGTTATAGAGAGGCCAACCGAGTTGCATATTTGTTGGCCAACCTTGGAGTCAAGTCGAATCTAGGTTGGACTTATCATAATGGAAGATATCCCATGGGAACTTCGAGTTATTTTTCAATCAAGATACATTTTTCTCCATTATAAGTTAGAACTATAATTATGTATATGTATGAATATAACAATTGTATATGAATAAACTACATATTAAGATGAGCCAAACGAATCCCTTATGACTTATGAAGTTATTAACATATTCTTCCTTATGCATAGATCATATAGTATAGTAAAATACAATAAATAAATAGTAGAACCGTCGAAATATAGCAACTACAACATAAGAGGTAGTTGTAAAACAAATTAGAAAAAAAAAATTATTATAAATCATTGAGATTAGTACTCTGTACTTTGATAGGGATTGGTGTTGAAGTAGGGACGATTATGGTGCAAGTAGAGCTTAAGTATCGCCAAGCTCGACTCAACCCCCCCCCCGGCCCCATCCCCGGTTTCATTTTAGAGGTTCCGCCTAAAATTTTTCATAAAGCTGAGAGTAACAACTTAACTTTAGCTTAAAAGTTTTTTACTTTTCTCTTTTATCGATAATTCTTTTAAAATTATATTTATCAATATGAAATACTCATATATATATATATATACATATACATTAGCTTTAATAAGTTTCAATACCCACTTTCTCTTTTTTTGTTCCTTGATAAACTACATGTG
>PYUH01000019.1:1151296-1182753 GCA_016808085.1 Suaeda aralocaspica
CCCCCCCCCGGCCCCATCCCCGGTTTCATTTTAGAGGTTCCGCCTAAAATTTTTCATAAAGCTGAGAGTAACAACTTAACTTTAGCTTAAAAGTTTTTTACTTTTCTCTTTTATCGATAATTCTTTTAAAATTATATTTATCAATATGAAATACTCATATATATATATATATACATATACATTAGCTTTAATAAGTTTCAATACCCACTTTCTCTTTTTTTGTTCCTTGATAAACTACATGTGTTTGAGTGTGGTTGAACTCAAGCAACCCTTTTCAATTTTTCTTGTTCAAGCTTTGGTTATTAAGTAACTCTTTAACTCATGCTTTGTTTGATCTAGCTCCATTTACTTGTCGAGCCACAATTGAGCTCTGTAATTGAGCTTTAATTCGCATATAAATAGAAAAATAGATTCATATCCACTTAAATCAAATAAAAGAAGTCCCAAAATTCTATTGTTAAAAATATAAATTGCCCCTGTATATAGAAGGATTTATATGTATATATATACTTAGAAGTTTTGAAAATTTTAGATTTTAATAGTTTTTTAAGTAAAGGTTATTTTATAACGAATTATAAATGAGCTATTCATGAGCACAAACGAGTAACATAGTTACATTCTTACATGTATACTTGCCCTCATTTACAATAATAAGTAATGCCACATATTAATTTTATGGCTTGTTTAGTGTTGACATGATTTATAAAATGTTATGATATGTGTATTTTATAATTCTTTCTAATTTTTATTGAAATTGTGAAAGAACCATGCAAGGGCTGATTGAGAGGTACATGAAGTGCACGAACAAATTTAATCTAGATGAATGTGAGGGAAGCATAGCTAAGAGTCTACTGGTATGGAATCCTTAATACTTTAGTTTTTTTCCACATATATATATGAGCAAGCATGTAAATATGTAATATATGGTATATTTGTTTTTTTATTTAGATTATTGCCTACTAATTTTATTTTTATTTTTATTTTTATAAAGTGCAACGGGCCGGACCACCGGCTAAGTTCAACTATAAGCTGATAACTTAACCTTAGCGACACACGCATATATATTATAAATGATAAAAGTATTATTAGTTGTCTCTTTAATATATTATTGCGTAGTAAATTTTACTTGCTAGTTACTATTTGTTTTTGATATGTCTTACAGGAATCGAAGGATGAAGTTAACATGATGACAAATGAAATAAAATTATTGGCGAAAGGGATCTGGTATAAAACCTTTTACCATAGTTACTTTTTTTTTTGTGACAAGTGTAGTAGTTTTGTTGTCTATGTACTTCAATTTTTGTTCAGGGCAAAATATACGGAGTACATAAATTTGATACATGTAAATATCAAAACTTTATGCAAATAGATTGTTAAAGACATCATAATATATGTGTGAGCTGCATTATAGGTGCTTGTTTGGAGTAGGAGAAGGTGAGATGAAACTGGATGAGTTGCATGCATTGGAGAAGCATCTCGAGTCATTAATCTACCAAATTCGTGCCACCAAGGTGACATTTCAATTTGAGTTCTTTCTTTAATTACAAATTTACAATACTCCTAGATTTCCGTGATTAAGATATCAAATCTGATAAAAACTTAAGAATTTATTGGAATGAATTGAACATTGAAGATGATGGAATAAATCATAGCATAATTGCATATGGTCAATATATCGAGGTTTGTGTTTGAGAGTAATCTATGAATTAATTAGGGGTTTAAAAAACTAAAGAACCAATACTTATTCAAAATGCTCTTAGCCAAATAGAAGTGAAAGATGATTAATCCCATGTTTAATACTATCGAGAGAGTTAGAGACTTATTTTCTTCCTCTATATATACGACTCGTAGAGCTTTTATATTGCTCGTAATCTCATGTGAACACCACACATTTCCTTGTCTTCCTTATATAATACATTTACTATGTATTATAATTAAGCTATATGTTTAATTTGGACTGATTTGATCAAATTTTTGATCTATTCTAAAAAGCTGAACAGATTTTGACTTTAATTTAGCTTAGCATTAACTTGAAAGGAAATAACTATTAAAAGAGTTATGTATTGATGAGTACTTTATGAATATATAATTTTACAAATTAATTTAACATGAAATTGAAAATATTTAGCGACAGATAAAAGCAAATAAGACACTGTGCTTTTATTTGATCTCATAGTATTTGGGAAAAGCCCCAAATTTGCATTTGTCTACTTCTTTTGTTTATTTTTATGCTTTTTTTAGATTTAAAATATACTGTAATACCTCCTCCTTGGAGAGGAACTTTCTCCCAAGGGAGATTTTTCTAGTTTATTTTCAATTCAAAATCATAGAATCTATGGATTTTTGTGGAGTTGATTCTCTAATAAAGAATTAAAAGGAATTGCAAAAATAAATTTTTTTTAAATCAAATATAATTAAGCATATGAATTAGTGGAAGATCATCTTTGTGACAACTCATTAGATTGTATATGCGGGAGTTATATTCTGCGGTGCAAGATCTACTCGACAATCGTAGTTTTGATGAAGGAATTGAAACTTTTATTTGATTCAATGTTATGTATTTGTTATATTTGAATACTTTTATAATGTCCTACTTGATATTTATTAATTGATTTTTTTACTTCGCAAAAAAGGATTTTGCATAAATATGGTAACCTCGTAATCCATTATCCTTTCATTTCGACAATATGCTACTATAATGAGCCTTTGAGCCTCTTTAATTGCTCAGTCCAACCTTCTTTTGTGTGTGCTTTTGTAAGATTAACTCATCCCTATTATATTAGCCTAACCATGGTGTGATGGTATTCACATGAATCTACACTTTTTTTTTTGAGTAAATAAATTAATTCATTAATCAAAAATCATACAACATCTAAAAAAGAGATTAAAAATAGCAAATACAAATTAAACCAAATCAAAATATAAGTCAATTTTGCAAAACTATGATCGTTGTGGACGAAATCTAACATTGACGAATATCCTCTTTCATATCGCTGGTCTACGCAGCCTTCACCAAGAGGGGTCTTTCAATCTGTTGTAGTTTTAGAATTGACTAAAATTTAATCAAATTAATTGCAAATGCAGAATTGTCATCTATCACAATCCCGTATAAATCTTCATCAATGAATTAAATCTTCTAGGAGAAAAAACACAAACCCAAATTCTCACAAGAAGAGAGCTATGACTGAATATATGGGAAAAAATAACCCAATACATGGGTAAGAGAACTCCCTAATTGAGAGAAAATAAAGATTTATTGTAGACATAAATTAAAGCAAAAGGGAAAAAGAGGTTTTGAAGGAAGGAGAGAGGGAGGAGAGAAAAGAAGGAAGGCAAAGAAAGCCTATAACAATTGTACCTTAAGAAGTGTAAATTTTTCACATGAATCTACTATCATATCCTTATGAATATTCATATTCTTTTATAGTTTTATGGGCATTTAAGATACTCTTGTCTGTTTGGTTTTGTGGTTTTATAAACTCTGAGGGTATGACTGAGATCTAAGGAATCAAATTGGAACAAACATTAGAGGGGAAATGATTTCAAGATGGAATATTCAAAAGAGGATTTTTTTTGCCAAGTTTAGGAATAATAGAAGGGCATGCTTTCCTTGTTTTTTCTCTTTCATGCTCCGTTTTCCTGGCCTCTTTCGTATCGCTCCTTGTTATACACGGAGATCAGTGGCTTAAAAAATATACAGGGGTTGAGATGGGTAATTATTATCCTTAATTTGTGACTAATAGATTACCCCATGTGACATTTGCCCACAATTTCAAACCTTCAATCCAAGCAACCGACCCTTGAAAATTGCTCCTTGTATTACCAATTGATTTCATGATGGAACTCTACTAAACTATATATTGCTAGACTTAATCAATAAGGTGTTTTTGTGGTATCAGAGCTGACATCTTTGACCTATTAGCATTCCTAAGGAAGGGCCCAAATATTTAAATATTGTTTAGAACAACTAACTCAACCGAAATGTGATTGCCCAAAGTAGTGGTCAAGTGACCTCATGTTGGAGGTCCAGAAGAGAATGTCTGACAAGAATGTATGTGGCCAATCCGAACTACGAGAATACATGATTTCACATGTGGGAGGAGTGTTAAGAGAATAATCCACGTGTGAATCTTACATGAAAGAATGAGAACGATAATAACTAAATTATAAGCTTAGGGGCTACACTTTTCTTTTCTTTTTTTTCCTTTTTTTTTCTTTTGCTTTGATAAGGAAAGAAAAATCAGCTCACTCGGCTCATAGAGTCGGCCAATAGAGTCCTTTCGGACAATTAATTGCAAAGAAAAATCACTCATATCAAACCAAATAGTCATGTTAGTATAGTTATCCCCTTTTTGTGCTATGATCAGCAACTTGACTAGCTTCCCGAAGGCAGTGATTAATATAATAATAACAAATTAGAATTATTTAAATCTAAAATTGAACCAACAATGATGTTATTAATTTCCCAGAGAATTTTCCATACACATCTATTTGCATTGATAACAGCTAAATTACCTCCTTCTATGATTATGTTTGAATTATTCATTGCAATTAAATATCTGCTTAATCAAGGCCTTCTTTTAGAGCTAAAACCCCTACAAATATGATCATTGTTGATAAATTAAATACATACTCCATAATACAATATTGTTATTGTTGTTGATGATTATTCATTTGGAATTGCAGATGAATATTATGTTTCAAGAGATACAGGTGCTAAAGAACAAGGTTAGTTCAACAACTACATTATTATTTCTTCTACTATGCTAAGTTATCTCTTTTTGTAAGATTGAATAAAAAAAAATTTGCTAATAGTTAAGCTCTTGGGATTTCCTTTTCTTTAATTTAATAAAAATTTATTTGATTTCATTGCTTAATTAATTCAGGAGGGTGTTCTCAGAGCTGCCAACAAGTATCTTCAACAACAGGTACTTCATCCATTTCATTTTACTCTATATTAAAGCGAAAGCTACTAAAATGGTTTAATTTTTCCTTTGAAATTCCCTTCATTTTCGTGCCTAAAGTTTTTATTTTTATAAGCATTGCATGGGAAATTTTTTTTTTTTTTTGATTTCCTTCAAATTTACATACAATTTATTTTCCGATTCTTATAATTATTATCATTCATAACCACCAACCAAACACGACATAAATAATTTTCTCATAAAAATGTCTTTGAGTCATCATTTTAAATTTTTATTTTGTATTGTTTGTGGCTTTGATAGACCCTATATTTTGTTTCCAGGTTGAAGAACCGCATGGATTTTATAATGCTGAACCACTAACAACTAACATCCCATATGAACTGACTATACCAACTGGAATATATCAATACTAGAGCAATGTTAGTGTCTTAAAGCAAAGATTTTCTTTGTAGTTGTACTATTTTACTCCGAAACAGTTTAGGCTTTAAAACTAATTAAGTATGTTGTGTGCTTAATAATTAGACTATTGGTAGTCATACCATTGTATCCTTAATAAGGTCTTGTATCATGATGAAATTATAACATCTATATCCATGCACTAAAACTCTATTGTTTGCCTTTTCCTTTTCTTTGTTTTGATAAGAAGTTGGATCAATTGTTTGCTAACTTATCATCATTGTTATATGTTCGTTCTTTTGGAACAGCTTATTTTAGGCACAAAATATTGCAATTTGATCTGCGGTTGTAGGGTGTCGCGAATCCTTCCACCTAATGAAAAGACACGGTTTATAAAACCTAGCACTATAGTGGGTATTGTGGTTGGGGTCAAGCCACAAGGAAGCCCTGTCTAAGTTTGGTTCATTAAAGTTCTAAGGGTCTTTGGTTGTGTATTTCATGTGTGATTGATGATTAAGCCAATGACAATTGAACGCCATTAAGTTGGAATCAAGGGATGAAGTGACCCATATATCCACTGCCCAATTGTCACCCTACAATAGAGAGATTGACCTCCATGAACACGTTTCATAGGCAAAGCTCTCGTTTAAGATGCGTCATGTGAGCTACTTTGGAGTGCAATTCTTACTGAGGTTCAACCTCATTTCACTTCGATTTGTCCCTCACTCTTATAATTTTTAGGGAGAACGGTAACCACTTACAAGTAATGGCATTATTTTAAACAAAAATTGGTAACCTAAAGGCTATTTGAGATATCCCTACAAGCATATTGGCTATTTGGCCAAACCTCATGAGGTATCTAATCTAGTAAGTTAACTAATCAACCAGTTGATGAGTCTATAGTTTATACTACTCCGTATTATTTCTAGCACTTAATTTGACGAGAGTACCAATTTTGGATGTTAATGATTTTAGTGATTGTTTCTCATCCAAACAACAAAATTTTCAATTTCCGTGTGTACAATGAAAACATTCCTTCCCTTGATTTACAATCAAAGGTCAACATAGTGCATATAATGCATATATACGAGTATATGACAGACACTTGAACATGTACTTTTTTTCCTTGACAAGGTAAAAAAGCCTCAACATGTTATTTGTTATGAAGAGACCAGAGGTGAAAGTGGAGCACTAGTCCATGCCTTACTCCTCAACATGTACTTCGTATATTTTCAAACAAATGTCACATTTAGTAAGAAATTGAACATGTACTAGCCAAAATCTGGAAAAGAAAGTGCTACCCTTTGTTACAATGTGCTGCATCGAAAATGATGACAACAAGTCCATTAAGTGACCTAGCCTACTCTTTCGAAAACATAGGGTCACTTAGTGCCACAACTTAGGCTGGGCGAAAAGAGGATACAATTACCTCCTGGAGTGATTTTCTTGAGCAATATTGTGAAAAATCAACGAGGTTGCAGTGATTTACTTGGTGATAGATCTCATCTCAGCAACCATCAAAGAACAGAGTATCATTGTGTTTTTTCAAGTATAACACACCAATTTGATTTGTCAAAGAAGCGATCCACAATTACTGTATTGCTCATCCCAGATACAAGACTGCAAAATCATCAAAATTGTAGAAAATGGTTAGATTGTATGTGTAAAGCACGCTGAAAAACTGATCCTACAAATTGCTGAAATTTAAATGCTTCCTCCCTTTGCTTTAGTTACACAAACCACCATGCATAGACTCTAATGTAAAACGTGTTTGTGAGGGTGAAAGGGAAAGAAAGGGATAGGCAAGCATGCGATGAAGAGAGAGATAGAAGAACTGACATCCTAATTAGGTAAGGAGACAAATGTTAACACCACAAACATACACATGTAAGGACCATCGAAATTTTAAAATTGAGGGAAGCTTGAGCTTCCAAAAGATGGTCAAAGCAATGACACAGTTGTAAATGAAAAGGAAGCATTTTCAGGCTTAACCTACAATTCTATTACTAGTATGATACAGCCTTCTCTCATCTAAAACTGATGATAAGTGAAAAGGCAAGCAAAGCATTAAGCAACATGTAACCATAAACACGGCAGCGATAAAATTCCACAAAAGATGTAACTTTGGAGTAAATGGGAATAAGCCAAACAGAAAAGTAATAAAACCTCACAAACCATATTTTTAGCCAAAATTGATGGGAAAAATCCCAATTTTCACATGTCTGCTTACAAAAATCCCAACTTCAATGAATCCCATAATAATCAATGTTGGGCAATATATTCTCTACATGCACCTTTTTTTATTATACCATGCTACAACAGGTTTATGTAGGTTTGTGTAGGTTAAATTTTTTTTGTTGAACTCTTTATCGTTGACTGCCACCCCTAACCACCAGGTCACCACCACTGACACCACACCTTTAACCCACCTATTGTTGTCACCATAAACCCCATAACCCCACCACCAAGCCCTAATCACTGTTTACCATCATCCACCAAAACCACAACCACACATTCTAACCACAACCACTAACCAATTCAAACAAGCACCACCTATGTTTGAACCACTATAACCTATAAATTCGATTCTACACCATAACCACATCCTAGGAATTGATACTAAACGTAATTAACCCCAATCCATAGTCCCATAAATTCAAAGAGAAAATCGAAGGAGAAACAATAACCTTAAAAAATGAAACCCAAAAACTAGAGATATTGATTGTGGTGGTGGTATTTGCGGTGTTTGGTTTGAAGTCAAAGGCCTCAAATTCGGTGGTCAATTCATCGTCAAATCCTTCACCGTTTGACGCTCCCTCCTCCCCAACCTGACCCCACCATGACCATTTCCTTCCAACGTAAAACCTCCACCCCTTCATAACCAGAAAATTTAAGCCAAAGCAAAACACCCCACATTGAATTTAATCAAAACCCACGAAATAAAACCTAAGGCTTTTAGTCTTTGTTTTTATTTACTGGGAAATATGATGTAGTAGTGGGGGTACGGTGACAAATTTAATCAAAACCCACGAAATAAAGTGGAAAAAAAACCCTAAGGCTTTTAGTTTTTATTTACTGGGAAATGCTTGAATATGATGTAGTAGTGGGTGTAGTTGTGAACTTGTGACTTATGATTCATAGAAGAAGATGATGACATCAAAGCAAATGACGTCACCATTGCATAAAAATGCAGGAGATATTGAAGTTCAAAACACTACGAAGAAGCTACAGTATAGGTCAAGGGTAAATTCAGAAAAAACAGAGTCAAAATCATCGTCGTCAGCGGCATCACAACTCACAATCATAAGAAGAGTAAAAGTGGGGGAAGTAGCTTGAGGAAGGTGAAGCTTCATGTTGGTGGTGAAATTTGGTGTTGGGAAGTGGGGTTTAGGGTTGAGGTGGGAAATGGGGGTAGGCATGGGTGGCTGAGAAGAGAAGGTGTTGTGAGGTGGGATTTGTTGATAAATCAAATTATCAATTAATAAAGTTTATCAACAATAAAACTAATTAATTATTTCTTATCAAAATAAAAAATAAAAATTTTAAAAGTTGTAAATGGTCATTGGGGGCTATTTGAGAATATTTTGTCTAACATTGGATTATATTGGGATTAATCAAAGTTGGGATTTTTCCCAACAAATAAATTCATCGTAGAATTGGTACATCGTCACAAAGCCAATTTACTTTGTTGAGAAGATTAGAAAAAGATACCAGATTTCAGAAAAATTAAACCCAACAAACAGAGCTGGTGAAATTGTTTTCAAAACAACCAATAAAAAAATGATGTTATTTTTGGTGCAATATATTACTGAATTTTCCTTTCCATGCAAAACATGAAATCACAAATGAAAATATGTTGAGTGAGAGAATGACTCGGACAGCTTCAGAAGAAATGTTTATTGCAATTTGCACAAAAACAAAAAAGAAAAAAAAAAAAAAAAGACATATCCTGCCAATAAAGGTCAAGGGCAGCAAGGCACAGCTGAAGATCAGCACCATGCGCCATGAACCAACTATTGGAGTTTCATAGTTGTTCATGGAGCTTGGACAACATGGCTATATCATCGAAATTTGCTCAATTTCTACTGTCAAGTTATTGGCTCTCATAAGTCCTAACCATATGATAAAGTATAAAATGCTAGTATGCTACTGACTTAACGACCATAGTTAAATTTTAAGACAAATACCAGACATAAACCAACTGAAACGTCATACTGTTGAGATAAAATTAACTTTTTTCTAAACAGTATCAATTATTTTTGCTACAAAGTCACCCTCCATTCATCATCTTGTGATTCTTGTCCCATATGATCACTTCTTTACTTCATCTATACATCAACTCCTCAAGAGACTTTGGCATTTACACAGATAAGTTCTAGTGTTGGAAATGTCACCAATGTGTTTGTATATTAGCATCCATTAGCAACTACATACGAGATCATTGGCCCTTATTCTACCTACTAAGTATTGTTTTAGTACAATATCCGCCTGCTGGGGTTTTGAGCAAAATAAAGAACTCCACCCCGACATTTAATATAACTCAATAAAAAAAATTCATGCATTCAAAATCACAGAAATCACTATCAGGCAATCAAATGGAAATATAAATTTCAAAGCATCTAAAAGAAATGAAAAGAAAGGATGGCTTAGGCGTGGAGGACAAAAATAAAATAAAAAGACTAAAGGGCAGCTTAATTTCAGTTCAATTCAGTTCCTAATTATTTTTCTCCCATAAACGATTCATTTCAGATATTTTCTGTTCAGCTCCAATCAATTCAATTCAGTTGTTATTTCAGTAAATACGAACAGACCCTAAAGCAATGATGTCAAGTGTCAAACCTTATAAATGCAAACACAAAGCAGAAAGAATTGAGTAACTAAACAGCTCAGTGCAAGAAAATAAGGATAAAATGCAGCAAGTAGAAAGGTAAAAGCAGCAACCTTCGGATCACATAAGAATATAACGCAAACCAGGTTGCACAGTACAATTAGGTTACTATATGAAGATGAATTAATATTGGACTCCAGGATTAAGAAAGGAAAATCTAAATATAATATCACCTCACATCCAAATCAAAGCCAAAATTTTCTTCTACACACGTTAACTAAACTCTGGAAATAAGGTTCTTCGAAGTTCAAAATTTCAAATCATAAGCATTACTTAAATAGACTAAGCCTTACGTAAGCATCAAGTTATTCTAATTCTTAGTTTTTTAAGAGTACTTGTTTCTGCAATAGGTGATCAATATTGATGTAGCAGAATGAAATGAAGGGAACTGCAGAGAATATAATTCAAAGTCAAATACTGTATCAGAGCCATTCAGCATTCAGTTATTAAGCTAGCAAGATCTTATCTCAAATACTTTACCTTGAATAATAGTAAGTCTTAGGCTTTTGCCTTTTATCGTCTTAAGTTGATCAGAACACCCCCCCCCCCTCCCCACCCCGCAAAAAAAAAACAACAAAAATTAACGGAAAATTCAAGTAGATGATGAGCAGTTTAGCAATGTATCCATCCCATTTAGCACTGAACAAAGTACAGTGATCACAGTGCACAAAGAAATTATATAGCCAAGTTAGGATCAAAGCAAGGCAGTTATTCATTACCTTTCAAGTTCACCTTCAGTAAACACGTGATAATATCGGTTATACACCACAGCACCCTTTTTATCATCTTTTTTAGCAAGACCATTTGCAACAGCACTAGCAGAAGCACCACTAACTTCGGCACGATGATAGGGCAAATGCCAAGGAACAAAGTACTCCTGGGTTTCTTTACATCTATCATCGACAGACACCATTGTTGTATCTTTTTCCTGGTCATCTCTTTCTTTAACTACATCCTTTTTTGCATCAAGGAGCTCACTTGAGGCTTTGCAAGACCCACGAGAGTTGTTCCCACTTTCAGGAATGCTTTCCAAATTGACTGACCGGGGGCTACGTACACGAGGAGTACCAGGTCCGATCCACTCATCTTGGTACTTATTGGACAATGGAGTCCATTTACGCAGCAAACCTTGGTCTTCTTGCTCTACAGCCCAGACTGTTATTAGTACTAAGCCTCCCTTCCTAACAACTCGAACAAGCTCTTCAATAGCTTTCCTCCGCCTACTTTCGGTACTCAGGTGATGCAACACTGCAATAGATATTGCTGCATCACCAAAACCACTCTGATAAGGCAAATTTACAGCATCAGCGACCAAGGCTTCATGCCCCCTCTCTGCACATATATTAACTAATGGGGAACTAATATCACATCCTATGAAAAAGCACTTGGGATTGAAACCCAAATATTTCCCGTTTCCACATCCTGCATCCAGAACAAGAGATCCTTGAGGCAAGGAATCTAAAAACAATGCAACCTTAGGCCATCTAGCAAATCTAGTTGAACTAAAGTGGGGAGCAATTGCATCATAAACTTGATGGACATACGTCTTCTCAATCTCAGGGGTATACTCAACACAAGACGATGATATTCTATCTTTGCATGTCAATTCAAAAGGTTGATTCTGAGCTTCATCATCAGATGTGGTAGGCGAGGAAACAGAAGGGCGGCCTACCTTAATTTCCTTCATAGTATGAAAGGCAACCGTAGAAATGTAGTTACTAATAATTTGAACGGAAGGTTTGTGCAGTTCCCGTAGTGTTTGATTAGAACTAATCGAAGATTTTATGTAGCAAAGTAGCATCACCTGAAACAAGGTTTCACTCAACCCGTTGGATGGTATAATTTACGAAGCCAAAGAGCGCAATTACATAAAACTGAGTCTAAAATCATTAAATTTATCATCAAATTAACCATAAAGAGGTATAAAATCCAAACCAAAATTATTCAGAAGACAGTAAAGTAATTTAATTCTCCTCCCGATTCTCCAACCAAACGGCCCCTTATTACTTATACATACAATTTCAATATGTAAACCGATTACCAATTTTACACATACCTATTTAATTCGAAAAGAAACTAATCACATATTCCAAATCTTATGCGACACTCCAAATACTCCGAAATGTAATATAGAAAACAAACACAAATTCAGAATGAAATCATGTATTAATATCCGCAAGCAGAGCAAGATTTTCATTTGTTTTAACTTGCGAAAAACTGCAATGTTAACATTAAATTTGGAATTCAATGTCAACAATACTTAACACTGCCATGTTCCTATCATCCAATTTGTATTCCAAAAACCCTATAAATGGAATTTCAAAAAAAAACCCTAAAAATTGAATCAATTTTTTAACAAATTCATGAAAACAACTAAGTGGAAAAGCTATAAATTGATTACCTAGAAGAAGGCGAAAAGAGGTGAGAGGTGGCCGGAAACCATGGAGCTGTGCGATGGAAGCGTATGAAACAGCGATTTTGTCGGCCGTCAAGTAACGGAGGTACGGAGCGGTTGTTTGCGGTTGAGAGAGATACTAGGGATCGATCGGGATATGACTATATGATGCACAGTTCACAAATAATTGAAAGACCAAAATGATTCGATACTCGGTAGTACCTTCACTAGTGGGTCACTTGTTTTCCGTTTCATTTCGTTGGTTATGTTTGAAATTGTTTGTTAAAAGAAAAATTGGTTATAGTGTAACTAATAACAGGATTAAATGGTGATACATTATCAAAGTTAAAGACTGATGAAATATTGATCTTGGTTTTTTTTTTTTTTTCTCGTGTGTATGTGAATATGCATTGACCAAAAGATTTTCTCTAAGACGAGAATTAGAGGCAATTCATAGAGGGAGAAGTGGCAGTGATTCACATAGTGTGAAGTGCACACTTTGGTTTGTGGATTTTATGTGTTTTCGTTACAAAAATTCAATTATTTTGCTACTTTTTGTAGAGAGAAGCGGCAACGGCTCGCAAAATGTGAGGTGCACACCGCACACGTTACCTTATGGATTATGGATGTTTTCATTAATATAATTTTTCTGAAGTATTTTTCACAATAAACATTTATGTTCATGTACAATCCAATTTGTAGAAACCTAAGATATCAACTCCAAACTTTTATGTATATGTGAAGATAATTGGCAACTCACTGAATATGGGACCCCTAGGATTATATTTATATTATATCGTTGATTACAACCTACAAGTGTAATTACATAATATACCCTTACGACATATTACTCTATACACACCCTCAATCTATGCGGGGAAACCACGTGCAGATTGGATTTCAAAAATTCAAAATATTCGCTTTACAAAGCCTTAGTAAAAATGTACGCAAGTTAAAGTAAAGTAGGAATATAACGGACAACAAAGCTTGTAAAAATATTGGTATATTACTCTATTAGTATATATACTTACTTGCTTCATTCACCTAGTGACAAGTTAGTTGTACAGTTCTATATCCTATGACAAGGGATGATTACTTCCAAATTTCGCATATTAATCAAAGCAAAAATGTACCATGATTGAGCTGTACCATGTTGTAGCTCCTTGGCTAAACACAAGCTTCCCTAGGGCCCTGATTAGTGTCATGAAGGAACCATAACTACAAAGACTACAACACCTAAAATTCAAGAGTAACAAACACCAAATCACTTAAACAATCTACGATAGTACTACTGTCGCAGCAGTTCTGGCAGCCCTTTGGCAGCTCTATGAGTATGAGAACATACCACTAAACCGGCTAGCACTTCTGCAGGTGAAGCTCTTGCTTAGTCACTCATTTTGGAGAATGGAAGGGCTCCATCTTTGCTCAAAAATCAAAATTTTTTACGGATCATCTAATGGTTTAATCACATCCAATAGAAAAACTCCAGTATAACCTGGAATGTAGTTTCCTTCTTCTATCAAAACTAACTTTAAATTTATTACTGCATAGAAGAAAGATACTATGAATACCCTACTCAAATAATCAATATACACGAATGATCAGTCACAAAAATTGAATTCATTATTTGTAATCATCAAAATACAAGCTTTGTTGTTATATTACTGTAAGCCAAGTAAAAGTAAAAATTATGCAAGTCGTTGTGCTTGTCTTTCTACAGGGTAGCCATGAAGTATTACGGAGTAATAAAGTTTTGCAGGAAACCGACCACCATGTTATGATATAATCACGATAGATCTTAATTTATTGATCATGGTAGAGACCAGAATGGAAGTTAATAAAGGAAATGTTATTCACAGTAGAAGGCCTAAAATCCAAGGGATTATCCCACCCTACTGATTTTTCTTCAGACCATCTCATGCTAACATTTTGAAGTTCGAAACCATCTACATATTCCATGATGATCCCAGCCATACTATGATTAACAAGCCCTGAACACCCCGGCCTGTAATCTACTAACCCACCAATATAATTAGTCCATCTTTTGTAACTAAAATCAACGTTACTGAGCTTCAAATTTTTAATAAGCCCGCCTTTAGAACCTGATAAAAACACTCCATTTTCTGAAACAGATGTAATGTTGATGAACTGAATGTTGGTAATCGAGCCTTCTTTTGTGTTTGAAGATCGTGGACATGTCGTTATGTAGATAGGCTCTGCTCTTCCCCACCATGATGGATCATAGTATCTCGTGCTGATGTTTATGTTGGAAAAGGTAATGTCTTTGACATTCCCTGCAGAAACATAAAATCCCCATACTGAGTAATACGAAACTCAAAAATGTTCGACATTTTAGCATATGAAGTTTGATTGTATGCATCAGTTTTATACTAGTTCAAAGCCAAAAGCAATACATTAGAACTGTATGGAAAATACCTCCATCACGAATTTGGAGGCCAAGCCCTCTATGAGACTCAAAAATGGTAATATTGTCAAACAACAAGTGCACAAAATCGAATGAGCTAGCACTACCAAGCTTGACAGCTGAGGATTTTGTTCTGATCCAACAATCAGTAGCAGTTAAGTTGTAAAGAGGTCCGTTGTAAGTCTTCGGACAAATAGCATCATCACCTGTGTCAATGTGGCACCTAGAGATGGCCGTGTTATTAGAATCCTGTATGTCAATCCCATCATTGTTTGGCGAATTAAAGTTCCCATAAATGGAGATGTCTTGAATGGCAGTGTTATCACAGCCTACTATGTGCAAACTGCATATTACAACAAACTCATGAAGTTAAACCAGAATTGTTCGTTATAAGTGGAACGCCAATTAAACCATTTAAGCAACGAAATGAGCAACCACTATGCTAACATGTAATTCTAGGATTAAGTCCAATATCACATTTACGTACAATTCAAGGAAAATATTACGGTACGAAAAAAAAAAAAAAATTGAACAATAGAAGACGCACCACCAATAAGCAGGTTCAATGAGGTTGACATTAGAGATTGTAACATTAGTGCAACCAATGAAGCCTACAAGCCGAGGTCTACACTCATCCCCGGCACACGCACCCGTGTGATTCCAACTCACCATCACATTCTTCCTTTCATCATACTTGTTCACAAACTCTAACCCTTGACCGTTGATATCCCCTCCTCCTGTGATCCCCACATTATCCGCCTGTTCTGCCAACACCACATACCTGTCACCAAACTCTTATCAGAAATATTGAATATTCACTTTTTCCAACTACAATAGTACGATAGTACTTATGGTAATAAAAATTGTTGCAACTAATACGTTACGAAACTAATACTCCGTGTTAAAACACTACTTTGCGACAGAATGGCTTAGGTAAGAATTTAATAAGGTGCCAAAATAGTCCACACTCGATCTACTAAGTGATGTGTACTTTCAAACTAACAAAATATGGTTAGCTTTTGTCTTTTATTAATATAGAGCGGGTCCAAATTTAGTATCTTACCATCTGTCGAACTCGGGTGGATAATCTTCAAGCTTCGTGCCACCTAATATCACAGCACTTTCTTCAACGATTAAAATGACGCCAGATCGAAGGTAGAATGTTGCTGTCAGGTAGGTCCCAGGGGATGGGAAGACCACGTGGCAGGTTTTGGGGGTCGGACACGCGTCGATCGCTGATTGGATAGCTTGGGTGTCATAGTTTTTGCCATTTCCTACGGCACCGAAGTCTGTAACGGAGATGGTGGTTGGAGACCTTGGGTTTGATAGGAGTTGGATAGCTGACGTGTTAAGATGTGATTGGGTGGCTGAGATGAGTAGGACAGAGAAAAGAAGGATGATCAACGGTAGAAGATAGGAGAGGAAATATATTGGCATTTTGGGATTTGGATAAGCTATTAGCTAATACCATATGATGAAGTTTTCAATTTTTTTTGAAGGACCAAGACCATTGACCGGCATTGACATGGATAACTAAGCCAATTAGAGCTATTTTTGCAACTTAGAGCTAAACCCCGGTTCCATAAATTCTTGGGATCATTTCAACTACTCTTGAACCCTATTTAGTTTTTTGTTTTGATTGTCATAAGATGTTTCTTATAAACATTAAAATTACGCAAACTGATTAACAATTTAACATCGTGCTCTTTAAGAAAGTTACACTTTGAAAAATAAAACTAGTTTTTTTTCTTCTCTTTCTTTCTTTCTTTTTTTTTTTTTTCAAGAAGACAAACTAAAACCATTGTACATCCATATCCCACTATATTATCCACCTTCCAACAAAGAATTCCCATCAATCTATATTCAAATCCTCATCCGAGCTATCACCTCCTATCAGAGGCTTGAATCAATTTAAGAGATTAAATTTCTAATTAGAGGCTTAGTTGTCAAAACCTGTAATTGAATTGTTTGGTAGTAAAGATATGGACAACTTTGGGGGATCAAACAGCTGTTAATGAACAAGAAATTTGTAACCTTGCCAATAGTACAACAATTGATTTATCTCAAAATGTCCTTATTGGTCATTCACACAATCAAATAATTATAGCTATCGTCTATCAAGTACTTTGATAACTACAATTCTACAACAGACAATGAATTAAACACAAGTTCACAACATGCCTGTTCAGATTACCTTCAATGTGTTTTTCAAGTCTGTTCAAGAATCAGAAATACACAAGTTTAGCCAAAAATGGTAGAAGCGTCACAACTGACTTTATTCACAAAATAACACGCATCATTCTGAAGCAAATCTAGTTCAGTTTCGGACAATTGACTGCGTGAAACTGCCCGCCCCGACAGAACAATCAAAGAGCCATCTTGCGTGAGATTCTGGACTGAACTACTCATCATGTTGGTATACATCTATAATAAATATATAAATATAGTAATATAGACTATGATATTACTTAACTAGTGAACTAGATCTACTTCAAGGGTTTCCAGTCCAATTCTGAATATAATGAAGACATGAAAACCCAACCTGAAATTCTGACACCTAAACTCTTCTCTACTTCTGGGCTAAACATCTAATATAATCATATTTGCTGCTATATATACACAAATCGGCTACAATCACAAGCTTCAATGAGGCCTTCAAAGCTCCATTTTCAGCTGGCTTGTGTGCAAAGATGCTGCATTACACAAACAATGACAATTAACGCGACTTTTACTGCATCAAAGACTTAAAATTTATTTACATGCTTCTCCATGATGTTGACAAAGAGCGTTAGAAGGTGATTAATGATAGAGTGATTGACCAAGCTCAATGACTATATAGAAATTGGTCCACATTTATACTTTGTTGTACACCAAATACAGCTAAACAAAGAGAAAAATCCTATACTGTAGTACTCAAACAAGTTGAAATTAAATTTTCAGCCCCAGAAAATTTGTCCCGTCCTTAGAAGAGAGTAAAAAATTTGTCCCTCCAATGAATAGAAATGACAAACTGATTTGTTGATCTGAATATTCAAAGTACATGTATAGACGTACTTGACATGAATCATTTAGTCATGACCTCTGAAGTCTGAACTATAGGTCCTCAAAGAAGTCAGCATAGCTTAAAGGTTTAATTATTTAAAAAGTAATTTGAATCGCGATTATCAAGCTAAAATTATCATGAGAAGTTGAGAACCAACACATTAATAATACAAATGACTTAACCAATTGAAAATCCCTTACCTGAATTGGGAGGTGAGTCATAAGTCATAAGTGAGCTTTCGGATGCAACTAAATTACATTGATTCTCTTCCTTAACCCAAACTGGTTGAGTTGAAGACTCAAGGTAAGATTGCGGTTGAATTTGTTGTCTGTCTCCATTGACATGGATTTCTGGCCACATTAATGGCATAGCCATGTTTGTATAATTGCATTCCATCATAGATTCAGTCTGCAAATATTTTATTGCATATTAGCATTTTGAAATCAGGTTTAAACAGAATCAAGCCAAGCAGCACCAATTGAACTCAAATGCCACAGCAGATTGCTACAGTACAGTAGAGTACGTAACCAATCTAACTATCAACCAGTTGATTCATATACAGCTTAGAGTCTAATTATAGTGATATTGTTCCTCCTTTTATTATCTATTATTCCACTTTGACTTTTGCACTACTCGCATACAGGCATACAGCATACTCCACTTTGACCCTATCGTTTTTACCATCATCATCATCATAGCCAAAGCCTTAATCCTAAAAATTCGGTATAGTCATCCAAAAAGCCCTTCTTTTCCATTCATTCCTATCCAAGGCCAAATAAGGTTGTAAACCCAACCTCGCCATGTCTTTTTGAACTCCGTCCACCAAAGTCAACTTTGATCTCCCCTCAAGTCTATGGAGACTCTTGTTATATCAAATTTCTATCATTCTTCGTAAAAGAAAGCTACAGGCAAATTGCTATTAGGTCTTAGCTCAATGTATAATTTAAGAATATCAAGCTTTTATTACTGCGTACTTTTACTGATAGATAGTTTAAGGATATGGTAAACATGAAAGTCAAGAACGGCTAATAAAAGAGGACGTACGCTTCAAGACTTGAATGTTAAGCTAAACATTTGGAGAAGATGGAGAAATGACTCAAATGAGTCAAATGGTCAATATTACTTCGGGGTATCTATAGCAAAAAAATATTCACAGATTTCTGAATGTCAATAATACTTTAGTGTGACCAAGTTAATAGCCTAATATATTTCCAGCCTGGTCCACATTACAAAAGAAGAATACGGAGTATAAGTGGACCTGGGTTGTGGGGCGGCAGGTGTTGATGTATTGCCTTCCCATACACTACTAATCTAGCCAACAATGAGGTGCTTAAAATTGACACTGATACCATGGTAATGCAAAGCTATTTGCCTCCCCTTCAATCCTGGACTACCTATTGTCAAAAATTATCCACTCTAGACGCCTATAGACTATAATTCAATAAAACACAAAAATCCCAAAGTAACATTTCGCCTTTCCAGGAAACACATCCGAAAAACCAAAACATTTACAACCTAAATCAGACATTCAAATAATAATAAAGAGAAAAGAGTGAATATTTTATTTTATATTATTTTTATATGCTGTGTACAACTCACGTACATTCAACAAAAAAAAATCTTGAAACTCCTCTATGATGTAAAACATAGACTATTAATGTCCAGCATTTCTTTCATATATTACTTGGTACAATTATTTTATAACTCATTATTTATAAATTATTTCCCATTTCCTTTGATTTTAAAAATTCACTACTTTCCTAGTTCTGCGCTACATAAACACTTCGACAGTCACTACCTTTCCGGAAGGATATACAACAAAATTGGTCTGATGAAGTAATGATACACTTTCACTAAGAGGAATTATATAGGATACATGTTCAAGTATTCAGTATGATGGAAAGAAACTGATCAACGGGTCTTGCAGTGACATCCTTTGTCTGATTCATTTATTAGGCGAATTGGTAATCACCCCGACAATAAGACGACTATTTTCTAACTTTTGCATATAGATGAAACGGAAAAAGAAGAAAAAGAAATCCCGACTCTGAGCGGAAAAGGACTTGCAGGAAAAAATCCCGGTCAATCGGAAATGTGCAGATTTGTTACAAGTTGAACAAAAGTTACTGAAAATTTGAGTATATCTGTTATAAACTTATTAACTTGACCAGTTGAACAGCTAAGAGAATCAACTGCTTCTAGTAACTTTCAAATAGGAAGCAAGAACTCCCTATTCTTCACAAAAACATAATAGCGTTCACAACAAACTAACTACTATTAAAGCAGATATAAAAGAAGAAAAGAGTGTCACTCACTCCTGAAATAAGGCTGTCAAGATTGAAATCTATTCTTGGATTCACTGCTGCAAGCCGCATTGAAAGATACTGCCATAGCATGGTAGATATCAGACATCTTCACATTATATGAACAGAAACAAAGCAATAAAATAATTGATTGAGAACTGTATGAATCGGTTTCTATTGAATCCCAGCTTTATACGGATGGTCCTGTCGGATTCCTGGTTCAGTTTGCAACAACCAAATTTCAGGCAGCATATGGATGGTCCATTTAGGAAAGTTTGATCAGAATCAAAGTACCTGATTTGATTCAATTGACATAAGTCTGGTCCATGACAAGGAAAAGGAACAGAAAAATATTTTTAATGAAACATTGAAGCAGGTCTACAAGACCAGTCTCGAATAATCTTCCTCAATTAAATTACAAAATATTAATTCTAGATAATCCCTCATTGAATAAGAAGAAATAACTTAGTCTAAGGTAAGTACCTCCACTTGACGCTGCAAGTATTGCACATGATTTATTATCTCATCCAACACCAAGGCAGTACCCGAAATCTGCAACATGCTTAAAAGATTAGACGCTTGAACAGTTGTACACTGAAAAAGGTAATAGGCCACCTCACTCCCACCACAAAGTCTTAGTTATTAATAAATAATATACAGCAAAAAAAAAACAATCTTGATATACTGCCAGCACATTCATTACAAAACTATCATACCCAGGATAAATTCATCATACCAAATTTAGATTAACCTCCATCCTAAATTTTTTATATTTACTGCTGTAACTTGCTTGAACCAAAATAAAATACATGAATGAAGTAAAATCAGCACTTATGGAGCTATGGTCCCAGAAAGAAGAGGAGTGCTATAGTCTATTTCTGCCAGACTGGGGAGACAAAATTTAATTTGCACCCACTGGTTTTCTTCATTCATTAGCCCTACCAGCATTAGACGTGTTCCATTCAACTAAGGCATTTAGCAGAGAATTATGACCAGAGTTGTCCTCTTCTTTGTCCTACCAACTTCAGGAGCACCTAACATGTAATATAACATATTCACAACCCCACCGCTGTAAGAAAAGGACATTTAACCATCACAGGGAATATAATAGATAAGCAGCACATAAATTCTAAAGAACGATTACACGTCTAATCAGATGAATAAAGGGTACTCCCAGATCTTTCAGTTTGGCTAATGACGGTCTGGAGTTACAGAATTTATGTACCAATGATACTTCTTTTCCAGAAAGAAGAAAACTGAGAACAATTATATTACCCATTAAATGGTTTATGTTTGAGAAGGTACTTAACTAGCAGGACTATAACTTATTTGACTTATTTCAGGAAATAATTTTCTCTTTGATCCAAGTTCTTAATAACCAGGCTTAATTTCCATAGAAAGATAATTACAAATTGATGAAGAAATAAACTGCTGTTAAAGTTGTAATATCCGGTGGTTTATAATCATCACATTTCATTGATTGTTGATATTAAACCCCAGACGAAAAATTATCTAGAACAAATCTCTAAACAGAAATGCATTAAACCAGCAAACAAAAGTTCCGGAAACAAAAATGCACCAGAGACCCAAAAGGATTCAACAACACATTAATGAATAAAGTGTTTATTGAAAACAATTTTTAGAGTTATAGTTGATAATTGATAATTTTACTTTTGGTTCATGTAGCCGACCCCAATTTTGAGATTAAGACTCTAATTGATTTGATTTGATATTTAACCCTGGATATTTTTACAGAGACACATACACTAATGGTCAAATTTTGCAACAAACACAAAATTGACGCTAAACAAGGCTTGAAGGAACCATGTAAAGAAAACTTATCTCAGTCTTAAACCCCACATACACTAATGGTCAAATTTTGCGACAAACACAAAATTGACGCTAAACAAGGCTTGAAGGAACCATGTAATGAAAACTTATCTCAGTCTTAAACCCCACCCTGTGTTTTCATAACAGGCCCATGTCATGTGTCATCACCAAATTAGAATTCGATCATAGGACCTTTAACATGAAATGTGCAAGCTCAACCACTAATATACGTTGTTATCATTGTTAAATATTTTCAAGTAAAACATGATAAAGAATTGTAACTGAAAAAAATTGCACAAGCATTTGCATATTGAACAAGATATTTATCAAGGTTTTAGCAAGAAAGTACTTTGATATAATCTTTTGAAATTTCATTCTCAAAATTTTATGTATTAACATTTAATATTTAACTAGCTTTGGTTTCCGGGCGTTGACCCGAATCATTTGATAAAATTTCATTTTAAGATTTCTTTCATTTGTTTTGTCTTTTTCATCAAAATATAAAATATTGTAATCATATATTAATTTTAATTTAATTTTATAACAAACTGAAATGTTAAGTGAACAAATAGGAGTATTGTTATAAGATATTTACAGTAGATAACCATGAAATATTTTATAATAGCGATACAAAAGTTTCAAATAATTGCGAATATAATGTGAGTTTAATATGTTTATTGATAAAGAAATAAAATATAGATTTTACATGTGAACTGTTGAACACATGATTTCAAAAAAAAAAAAATGGGTCCAAATAAAAGATCAATTGTGATATTCACAAAGAGATGAAATGAACATTAAATTATCATAAAAAATATATTCATTATTATCCACTTTTCACATATTTTATTTATCAACGTAGAAAAAGAATTATTAATTTTAGTGAGTTATTACTTTTTATGATATACATGTTATAATAGTTTTGTTGTGGAAAAATTAACAATAATGACAAATAGCTTAATTGGTAAATAATGTATCTCACATGTCATAAGTCATGAGTTCAATTCTCATTAAACACATTTTTTATCATTGAAAATTTATTTCCAAGCTAAGGCGGTGCCACGGGGCGGATTGCAATTTTTCGCCTTGCGTTTTAATATATAGTAGTTGATATGTATCATGATGTCTTCTATATTATACTCTGTTAGTTTTGCATTATACCAAAAATTAAGAAATGCAATAAATTCAGTTATAATATTTTTGCAACATAATATGTTTGACATAATTCTAACTAATGACCCGGGCATTGCCCAGGGCCAAATTAGTAGTTACATAAGATTTCGCGTTTCCGGAACAAATATTAATACAGCATCAAAGTCCCTAACTAGTTGAAACATCAAGGAAGTGGAAAAGGCCACAACTCTGCCAACAATGTGTAAGAAGATAAAAGGTGGCAAAAAAACAGATACGTGTAGTACAGAACAGTGAAAAGACAATAATGTCCTTCTCTTGAAAAGAGACCCATAACAAACCTTCTGTAAACGGCAAACTCAAAGAGTGAAAGGCAAAAAGGTGTAAAATTACAACACTAACCTATAGAACACTCTTTCCTTGCTAAAAAAGCAACTTCCTTCTTCTTCTTTATCAAAAAGTTGACAACGACTAAAACCGTTTTTCCACTTTCTAAACCCAATTCTTATTAAACCTTAAAACAAACAAACTGATTTATCAATTATCATCGTCACATTTTATCCAGTTAGTCTTAATCATAATTATTAACCTCTAATCAATCCTTTTTTTTCCCTTGCGACCATCAATGTTAACCACCCGACCAAAACATCATCAACCACTTAAATCAGTCTTAATCACAATCATTAACCTCTAATTAATCTCTTTTTTTTTCCTTTCAGCCAAATTATACACACTAATAGTCAATCTTAACCATTCGGCCAAAACATCATTACTCGCGCAAATCACATAAGTCAATTAAACAATAAAAAACTATAAAAAGAAGTAATTATTATAGTAATTTAACACTGTACCTTGTTGCACCCAGGGACCAGTTCCTGCAACAACTTCATCCTCGCATTAATTTTCTCTCTCCTCGCCTGAAAAAACAGATGATGACACCATAATTAACAGCTAATCAACAATTAATTCCTTAATTACAAAATTAAAATTAAATTAAAGTTTAATTGAGTAATTACTCTTTCAGCTAAACTATGACTATCAGTAGCTTGACCTCTCCTCGCACGAACATGAACATACGGAAGCTTCTCACCATCATCCGACGTCGTTTTGTTCTTCTTACTCGAACCTTTTCCCTACAACATTTTCCCCCAAATCAATTGAGAATTTAAGACAATTAACTTCGAAAAAACCCTAGAAACTCGAAATTACGAAGAAGATGATAAAAAGGAGAACCTTCTTCTCTCTTTCCTTACGCTTCAACGGCTTCTCCTTCTCACTCTCACTACCAGCCGTCGGATCAGACGAGTTAGGGTTAGAGCCACTATCCAACGGCTCAGATTTAACCTTCAATTCAACAGAATCTTCATTCGCGAAAACGGAGTACTTAGCGGCGCGTTCAATCAACGCGCGGTTAGAAGGAAAAGCAGGAAGTGTAGGAGAGAGAGTGTTGCTGTAGTTGTTGTTGTTAAACGCACTAATACGGTGTCGTTTCATAACATCGGCGGTGAAATCGTCGGTTAAAAGCTCCATAGCTTGATTCGAAGGAAGCTCAAGAAGCGCAGTAAAGGAAGAACCTCCATTGTTGTTGTCGTTGTTTTCAGGTGCGATGATTAGCTTCTGGAATTCTTCGTTGAAGGTAGTGGAAGATCGAACCTCGGGAATGGTGATTGACTCCATTGTTGAAGTTGAAATTAAGGTTGAATTTTGAGAAGAAGATGAAATTGAAGTGTCATTTACAGTAGAATGATGGAAAACATGGAGGTTTGAAGTGGTGTGAAGTTGAAGTAAAGGGAGGAGAGAGAAGGGAAGAGAGAGAAAGAGGTGAATTTAAAATGGAGGGAGCGGGTGGGTCGGGTTTACGGGTACGGGTATTGGGGCAAACTGGGGACATGGGTTCATCATTGTGAAAGGTGAAGGGGGGAAGATGTGAATTTGTGACACGTCTTTTTCTTTGCATTTATGTGCTCATTTTCTGTTTTTGACATCCTTCATATGAAGTATTTTACTCCCCGTACATTAACTCTTATGCGATGCACGATTTAATTTTTAAAAAAAATTGTATAGTATTAAATTAGTAAATTAGTACGGAGAAAGTATGGTTCAAAGAAATTCCGAAATATATTTCAATAAACGTTTTACTTGAAGAGTATTAAAATTTCTTCTTTACAATAAAAAAAAATAGTACGGAGAATAATATTATTTTTTTGGCTGGTTAAAACTGTATAAAATTTTATCAACCTATATTTTTATAGGTAAACAATTGAACTATTTGGTGAATTTATAAGTTGTAGACTTGTAACCTTAGATGCTTCACTTGCATAGTCTCATTTATCACTTTGTTGCCCATTGCCCATTTTCATGCACCCAACATCAGCACAAGTCAGGTTATTAACAATGATAACATTTTTAAAGTAAAATTCGGAGTATTAGCAATATTTCAAGGTAATCGAAAAAAGAATTTACCTACATTCGACCCCCAACAATCACATGTTTCACTCGTCATGTAGCAATTCACCAATGGTAGCTCTAATAGAGTGGCAGGTATTAGGTTGGGCAGAGCACGGATTAGATATTCGATATGTAAATATTCAAAATTTTATATATATACTTTTCATTAGCTTGTATTCGAAATTTTCGGATTGGATATACGAATATCCGAAATAATCAAAAAGTTAATTTTGAAAATAAATAAAATAGAACTCCGTAGTAAATTAAAAAAATTCCGCAACTCTACAACTTAAAAAGATATGAGACGAAAGAAGGGAGATGGGGTTTTGGGTTGAAACTCTACAACTAAGTTGCGCCACAAATAAGAGAGAGGGTTTAGGCGAGTTAAATGTGATGTTGACATATAATTTTAGGGTAATAACATTTCAACCTTTACTAGTTTAATAAGGTTGGCATTTTTAAGGTACTAAAAAGCATTTTTTCGATATTAATTTTGGATATTTGGATATCCGAAATATAAAGAAATGATATTAGTATTTTTATCCGATATTTATTTTTTGGACAGGATATCTTAAAATCAAATTAAACCTCGGATCGTATTTTCAGATAATTAGATAGTTTTGCTCTACCCTAGTGGTAATTACCACTGATGATATGGTTTATGACTTCATGTATCGAGTTTGTGACCGTTAACTTGTGAAACCTAAATTAATCTTATCAGCTAAAATGTTATTGAGAAGTTAGGATAATATTATTATAGCATGACTTATAAGATAAGTACATCAAGTAACACAAGTTATCGAGATGTGAAAAATAAGAGGAAAGGGTTAAATAAAATATGTTTAGGGGCAAAAAACACAAGAGAGGGGTTTAAAAGCTAGAAAAAGAAAATAGTAGTAGATTTTTTAGAGGGTTGAAAAAAAGCATTGTTCCAAACAAACTATGATTTCATTTGAATTATGTTTGGCATTGTCCTTTCGAAATTTGTTTTATTTTTCGAGGAATGATAAGTGGCAACTGGCAAACATAAGTATTTTTGTAATTTCGCATTTCTAACGTGACTGTTAGTGATTCCGATATGATTATATAATATATGTAGCACAAAATGAGTATAGTTTCGAAACAAAAATGTTTTGAAAAAGAGAAAACGAGAATTCTCCAAAACAAGGAAACGTATAAGAAAATTAATAATTTCAAAAATAATGTAAACAAAAATAAAAATATCTTGAACATAAATATATAATTTTATCTGTTATTACAAACAAGAAAATAAATTTTGTATATAACATTATATACTATAATAATAAATATATTGCGCACCTGTATTGACCTTAGATTTGAGAATAGAGAACGCAACAAATACAAATAGTATTGTGAGCAAGAATCTAAGGAAAGAGAAGTCTTGAAAAAGAGAAATATCATATTCTCGGCAAACAATAGTTTTTGGCACCGACTAAGTACATGTTAATAGTATTTATTTTAAATGTTTTTGGGTTAGAGCTCAACACTTTGGAATGTTAGTTTTGCATTATTCCATAATTTTTGTATGCGTGTCGTCCTTACTTCAAAAATTCTCGAAAGAGGAAGATAACAATTTTTAGGTTAAAATTGAGTGTGGGGCATCTTGAGGGATGGGGTCATTTACTACTATACACGTGGTAAAAATAATCAGGGCAAAAACAAGACAAAGCCTTAAGGAAAGCTATAATTCACAATTTTCGTACATTATGGGTCCCGAAAATCAAAAAGGTTTCAAAAAAATTATAATGGTCAAACGAGGATCCACAAGTAGCTTTTCGAGTTTTCGGGATTCGAAAGTTCATAACACGAGTGCCGGGAGAGCGATCGAAAATACTAATGTGTCCTTTTAAATTTCGAAAATTATCTAAAGAGGAACAAATTCTAAAGGATGAAACTAAGTATGAGGCGTCATTAGGTCACCAGCAACATTTGAGAGTAATATAGGGAGAAAACAAGATGGAGCCCAAGACATCCCTCCGAAGGCAAAAACGATGATGATTATAATTCACGGTTTCATATTTTCCACCAGAAAAATTGTTGAATATTTTACATGGTTTCCTAAGGTTAAAAGTTGGCCCTCAGATAACTTGTCAAGTTTTGAAATGTCATAAGAATGTCCTAGGATAACGAAAATTATATGTGCCCTTTTTCAAGAATCCTTTAAAGAGAAAATACAACATGGTTTTATAGGCTAAAAATGATCGCGGGTCATTTCAAAGTTATAAGAAGCATGTGAATAAAATTTGGGGAGAAAACTAAACAAAGCCTCGGAAGGCCCTCCAAAAACCGAAACGAAGGATATAAGTCATGCCTTTTGGGGTGTTCTAGGGATCCGAAAAATATTAAACTTAAAATTTTACATGTTGATCCTCAAATCAAAGAAATGCCTCTAAATAGCCGATATTAGCTAGAAAGCTAATAACACGATATTAAAAGAGCAAGAAATATATTTTTCAAGGTTTTCGGATGAATATAGAAAAAATGTAACTCGCGCAGGCACGTGAACTAGGTTATGGAAGTATCATAAATAGCTTAAAGTTATATTTTAAAATTGAAAAAAACAAACTCTAAAATTTAGATTATATAACTATTTGTCACATCTCTAAATTTCAAAGGTTTCCTTTTCATCATTTAACAACCTTCTATTATTTCAACTTAATTATTATTATTATTATTTTTTTGTGCGAGGGAGCCACAAGGGCGGGGATGAGAATCGATCCCAGAATCTCCTGGAACCGGGAGGGAAGCTTTTACCACTTGAGCTACCCCTCACTCTCATTATTTCAACTTAATTATCATTGTTAAGAATTCATCATTTTTATAAAATATTTACTTGTACAATGCATGACCATGCGATGTAACTTATTTGTTAATCAGACGATCTAAGATAGCTTAATCATACAAATCGGGTTAGTTACATGAGCCAACATTTAATTAATGTGATCATTATTCATTAATTAAATTAGCAGCATTCATCCTCCCGGATCGAATGTCAAATACAATTGCTAAGCCATTTTTTTTACTTTGACTCACTTTTAACCCTCAAGATTCCAACTTTTCTTTCCACCGCTCCATTCTAGCATTAACTTCGGCCAAAGTTAGTTTCATCCACTAATACAATATCAACGCCTACAACAATGACAAATCTAATTTATACCATTACATAGATTTTTATTTCAGTCTAACATTAGATGAGAGTACATATTTCAATTCAAACTTACTAATAAATACCAAGTAACTTCAGAGAAGTCAGATTTAGGGGACCATATAATACATTACTCACAAGAGTTAATTCAAGAAAACAATATAAGAATTGCAATTGAAGCAAAACCAAAAGTGAGCACTATTTTGTGTTGCAAATATGAAAAAGAGCTTCTAATTTGGTTGTTGATAATAACTAATAATTTGGCATTCATATATACGAGCATTATATTTTTGACATTTGGTCTTTAATCAATATTAATTACGTAGTAAAACACTATTAAAATGAAAATTACATTTGATGAAAATGAAATTTTTGCTCTGCATGTTCCTTGTTCATTGATATATGATGGATGATGTAAACTAAAAATATGAACATTAGTTATTTTTGATTCTTTTGTTTCTTGAATACAACATTAATTATGGATTCACATAATTGATAAATTATAAAAATTAATTGTTGATTCAATGAGATATTGACAATTACTCAACAATATCATTTTAATAATAATAATAATAATAATAATAATATAAAAAAATCTACCCCGTATTAAAATGTAGAAATAACCAACATTAACATGTCAATAGGTGATATAAACTTTTCAATTACTTTGAGATATACTCTAACTACCACCTCTGTCCTTTTTTTAGTTGCTATGTTATGTTTTCAACAATATTCACATTGAAATTTTAATTTACTTTAGTGTTTAATGTGTAACTAAAAATATAATTACATAAGATCTTGTTTATTTCGTCGCAATGCATATTTTCCCAAAATATAATTTTTATAACTTTTTATTATACCAAATTTAAAATATTAATTTTATAAGTTCCATCTTGAAAAATCCGAAAAAATAAAGTTAGGAAGTAAAAAAAAAGGATGGGGTAAGTAAGTTATCATCAAAGACACAATCCACCTCCTTTTGAAAAAAGTGTAACCTATGGTGTATTAGAAAGTGCTATTATAGTTTAAAATGTAAGTCCTGCCGAACAAGGCTTAATTTGGTCGACAAGTCCAGAAGGATTTAATGAGATTTGGACATATTTTATTGAAGAAGGCCTAGCAGCTTAAATCAATCCGATCACCTCAACTTGTGGGTTGAGACTTGAGACTTTGACATAAGGATAAAAATACTTACTAAGATGATGTTTTTTTGAATCTATTTAAGTTGAGTTCAACTAATTAAATTGAAATATATAAATACAAATAATCGAAAAGACTATTTGCAAGATGAGCAAGAATTTGATTGACTCATTCGGCTAAATCGTTAACTTAAATGAATATAAAAGATACCCATAAGTTAGCTAACTAAAATGAATTAAATTAAACCATGGAAAAAATCTAAATCAAGTGTGTTTTTTTTTTCATGGTTGGAAGACCGAAGAAACCGTATATATTCCATTTTCCCAGCAAATCTGGAAAAAAAATGGTGTAATGATGGGCTTGTCTCTTTTAAGCATTTCCCACAAATATCTTATCAATTGGTCACACCAATTAGTGAGACCTAAATGTTGAGTTGGCGTTCTAGCGTCAAATATTGTCATTTCGAGTAATTCATAATAGAGAAAAGATAATAATTCAAATAATAAAATAGAGTTCAATAGCAATAAATTAATGAGAAATACAAAAAAAAAATGGAATTACATTTTAAAATAATAATATTATAACACTAGCGACAATGAATAATTTTGAGTAGTTTTCAATGTATTATCTTATAGACTCGGTGAAGATATTTATGTTTTTCTTCTTATACTCCTCCATTTCATTTTATTCTTTACAATTCATTTTTATACGTTTGTCAATGCGACTTTTATAACTCTTATATCTTCAATTTTGTACACGTAAAAATTATAAAAATCTAATATTCTAATAAAAATAATCGAGACGAATCAAACAAGACCTCATATAAATATGTTTTTACTTACATATAAAGTGCAAAAAAATGTCAAAACGTGATTTGTGAATAGTATCCATATTCAAAACATAGAGAATATATTAAAACAGATGGAGTAGTTTGTAATGAAATAGAAACCACTTTTCCTATATTGATTCATCTGAACTAGAACAATAATCTCTCATCTACAAAGCAAGCTAAAAATATGCATACAATCTTACTTTGTTGTTTACGTCCCACATGTATTGAAAATTGTTGGCAAAAAACGAACAAAAGCATCATATTCCTTAAAGGAATCCATCATTTATAAGTCTTCAAACTTTTGCTAAGATCTAAAAAAGTCTGTTGCAATTAATCTAAATGCCCATCCGATACATATAGCTTGAATTTGAAGTTAGGAGTTACAAGCATATCAAGTGTGAAGTACAAAATAGGATTAACCAAGGCATTTAGGATTGGGTTGGCAACAAGTCAACTACGCCACAAAGAAAATAGACATATTGATCATGATGGTTTTTTTTTTTTTTTTTTTTTTTTTTTTTTAAAAAAAAAAAAA
>PYUH01000019.1:1183358-1217826 GCA_016808085.1 Suaeda aralocaspica
TTTTTTTTTTTTTTTTTTTTTTTTTTTTTGAAAAATAAAAAATATATTAATTGTGAATGACTATGACATTAGTTATCTCTTTAGAAGTCGATTTTTTAGGGGGGAAAAAACACTTTTACAAATTTAGCAACGTGATGTTTTGAATGTTTCCATAATAAGTTATATAATCCAAATGCTTCATAAGAACGCTTACATTATAGAAGTCTTACGGAAAACGCAACTATGCAACTAGTATGTGAAAGGTCCCAAGAAGGGAAGAACATCGAAAGATCAAGAGGTACATAGCAAGAATATTAAGCATTTTTGAGCCAATATTTGTCATAAGAGAAGTAGTTTGTTAATTTTGAAATTAGTAGTTCTTGTACTTTGGCAAAATACAGCAAAAAGACAGCCTTAAAGCATGAAGGCAACCAACGCAAGGTTTTCAATCTTAACCAAAAATGAAGCTAGTGCTACCAACTAGTGTAGTAGCAATCTCATCATCATAACTCCTCTCACAATCACAAAATAATCAACGATCAGAAATTGTCCTCAAAAAGTTGATGTGGGCCCCGCTAAAGAGTCCTCTCACTGTGAAGTCCAACTCATGTGTTTTGGGCTCCACAATTTTGCACAAAGGAAACAAAGTGGGCCCAAAGAATAGTGGAAGTCAATTCATGGACCAGAAAGTGACCCAACATGTTTGCTGAGTGTTTGGGTCAGAAGCCCCACCATTTGAGTGGTACATATTTTAAAAAGGTCACGTCCTTTATAAAATTGGCCCATTGGCTAATGAGTGACCCATTAAAATGATTTTTGGAAATTTTAAAAATGCAACTGAGAGAGAAAAACACAGAGATTATTGGTGATTGGTGCAATTAAATCGTGTTTGAAATCTGGGCCTAGGCCCTAGAATTACTGTTGGATAACCCGACAAGTGATTTGAAGGGGGGCAACTTAATAGGTGCCATATTAGTCATTATCAAGAGTAAATGAGAATTCTCTATAAGGAATAGCCTATCTTTTAGTGAGATTAAAAGATAATTCAAGTGATTAATGCTTTCCTCTCGATTTTAGGAGATCCTGAAATCAATTCCCACCACACTTGTGGCTTCCTAGCGACAACAACAACAACAACAACAACAAAAAGGTCTATCTCTTAGTAAGAAAATGAAAACACACAATAACTAGGTTTATTAAGATGTTCATTAAAATGGAAACGCTAATTCATATTCTATAGATAAGCTAATCCCTGTAGTTAATAAGTTATAGTACAACTGCAAAATCATAGCATATCTTATAGGAAACACTTGAAGAGTCTATTAAGAATAGGTAGACCGTAGATATCTCCATATCTCTAATAGAGTCATTACATAGTAAATAGTACGTGGAAGAAAGGAAGGGATGAAGACGAGACTTTTAGGAGATGAATATGATCAAGAGTATTGTCATATACAAAAGTTATTGATTTGTAAATGAAGTTGTTGGCAAGAGTGAAAGACTAAATGAAACAATTATCTACACATGAAGCTAATTAGACCTGAAGGATGTAATAAAATACTACACTAGATATAAGGTTTGGGCATGGCCTTCTATAGCCCGACACACAGAGCAAGTGAACGAGTACTTAAGGAGATGAGTATGGTTGAACAATTGGTGTGTAGGCAAGTCATTCATTGTCAAAAATTTTAAACAAATCAATCATTGTTACAAGTTAATATTCCCCCTTTACGGGATTGATGGTTCATTGAAGGGAGCTAGAAGGAAGAAGAAAAGGAAATGGTTATATCTATCCACTAAATAGATGATGTATCGCTAATAAACAATTTGACTATTAGAAGTAAATTGGTGAGCAATTTACCTACAATTCTATAGTTTTTTCTTGCCAACAACCACGAGAGTTAGCCTATATAGCGACCATACCAAAGAAATGGTCAATACAACAATGTTACATGATGAAATCTCACTGCCATATAAGTGTTCGTTCAGCTTAATTCTGTCCCCACAGATTAACAATGAACATTTTGACAGTAATAAAATTAACAATGGCAAGGAATCTAAGAGCAAATTTAAGTGATAGTGAAATTGTCAAATAAAAAGATACTGCTGACAAATCATAAATGTTTTTTTTCCCCACATTAACAATGCAACAAGACTATTGGCGTGTAACCCCATATAAGGCAAACCACCTTCTCTAGACTTTTACCCCAAACTGATATCACCACTTGCCATGTAGAGCCATGGACGCTGAAAGAGTGCCAAAACCATTTCCCAAACACCGTGTTTATAATAAATAATAACATAAAATTTTCCAATTCCCGCAAAAATTACAACTTTCCTAGAAAATGAAACTCCATGGGATCCGGAATTACAAGAAAGGAAACCCCATGGTAACCGGAATTGCATATTCCTAAAGAAAGGTAATCTCATGCCTAAACAAACCTAACAGCGACGCTTAATTTTCTTACCTTCTCACTCTCCTTTCCAGTTATACTAGGTTTTGAAAAAAAAATATCTTCACATATTGTGTGGATAGGGAGTTAGGCCAATCATCTGAACAAATGATGAGATATTAGACACACATTCACAGTTGTCACATCCATTGCCCATTGCCCATTGCCTATCAGCACACACCTGTGAACATTAGATGCTCTACCATCAATCTAAAAGGCTTTGCATTAAAAAGAAATTCTTTTCTATCTATATCCTACAGCCTCCATCATATCACCCTATTTCACAAGCTATAAGTTTACATACTTGTGCTCTAACTAAGATTACGTCGCCAAATAGTTCACCATATCTCACAATTAAACACTTAGTACAGTTTCAATTAGCATGTCAACAAAAAGCACTAGAATCATACTACCCTAATTGAAAATGGACAGTTTTGGCAACAAATTATATTGTCAATCAGTCTCAAAGAAACTAAGACGGCATGAATAAAGTATCACTTTCATAGATTCAGTGGCAATGGTCATTGACACGCCACTCATCCCATAGAATAGCCCCAATTGATCACAAACTGAGATATTGTGGGAGCCTCAAAAATGACAAATTGACAGCCCAAGGTCAAAACTGTACAAGAAAAATGTACTTTTCAGTCACTATTTTTCTTCACTATCTGATCATTTATGTTATGAAGAATCACATCACATCATTATACTATACAATACATAATAGACTTACAAGGAAAGCCATGGTAAGCTTGGAGATCTAGAACAACCAAAATCCATGCAACGCATCGTCTTCATCAGCTAATGAATTATAAATAGCTATCACAAGCCTGCATGTAGTTCATCATAGATACAGGGTTAACATAAGTAAACAGTATACACCATCTCACCTCTACCAACGCGGCAACGCCTAATAGATACTTTTAATTTAAGCAATAAGAGAAAAAGAAAAGTAACTTGCAATGAAAAATATATAGAGTTAGCAATAGACACAAAAGCCAATCATTTAAAAAAGAAAAAAAATCCTTTTAACCTAAAAAAAACTGTTTCCTATTGGAGAAATACTGATGACATCCATGTGCAATTGACAGTCAAAAAGATAAAGGCTGCAAATAAGTGTTCCTAGAAGACACAGGGAAATGAAATAAAGAATGTAAGCTAACCCACAATTTTTTTTCTAGTTTATAATTACAATGCTCTAAATTGGTTAAATGCTTGATAGCACATATCTAAAATTCAAGAAAAGAGGAGCGGATATCTAAATCTCCATGCTTGGATGAGAAGATCGACAAACTGGAAATGGAGCCAGCTGGAAATCTATGACCAAGTAGCAAGAAAAGCCATTCAGAATAGATCTAAAGCTTCTAAAAAAATAGATGTTAAATGTATAAAACAATTACCTAGCAATGACCAAGAAGAACCATAGTAAGTATAAGCATAGCTTGATAAACCGGTATTTCTTCTCAAAATGAAGTGCTCTGAAAATTTCAGTCACATCTACAAGATGCTCTCCCCTAGTAAACCTGCACAATAAAAGGAAATATAAGTTAGCAAAATATAGTTAGCATAACATGAGTGACGACAACATAAAAATTGCTAAAATTGACAATCATGCATCTATGACAAGTTTAAAGCAATTTCAAAGTTAAATATAATTTCTTCTGCAGTCCATTTCTCATTATCTAAATATAAAGGGGCAGCTTCGTAATATTGATCGCCAACGAACACATTGTTAGATCTGGAAACTGCAGAATTGAGCTCCAGAAAATAACACAAATAAGTGTCAACAATCATTCCGAATAGTGGCTTCCAAACAAGATTTTAGAAGTTTGCATGGTTAAACCTTTTTGAGGACCATTGTTAGATTTGCTACACAGCTTGTCAATTTGTCATCCTCAAACCATGTTGAGGATCATAGGGGTGAATTCATGCTTAATACTTATTAAATATAACCCATTTAGTTAATAATTGTGACAGTTAAGTGTTGTTTCATAAGCAAAATACCATTCACCATCTAGTGTTATTTGGGTAAGACTCTTTGCACGTTTCCTTGGTATTTTCCAATTTCCACGTAAAATACTTCCTCCATCTTTCTACCATTTGAATAAACTTTTGATCATACAGTTACAAGATAGTGAGATTATCCCCATTTTATAAACTAAATCACGAAACTTTCCAGCTTTGGCCCCACTATATTCACATGAAATCCTAAACACATGCTTTTCCACCAACACTTACCTAGGAATCCTCCAATAAATAAATTTAAAAAAAAAAAAAGTAAATGGGTGTGACGAAAAGCGCACACAACAAAATATTGCCATGTTTTCTCAAGTCTATGTTATCCTATTCCTAAAATCAAAAGGTAAGAAAACAAGATGAAAAACCTTCTACGTTAATCTAAAGGTGAAACGAATGCTACTTGCACAACTGTACCACCAGGCCACATTAATCCAGACCCTTTGTTCACCATAAAACCAGAAAATTACACACTTGAAGACTTGACAAATTAAATGACCATTGGGACAAGCTGACATACAAAGTTAAACAGAAGTTCAGAAACAAAACCAGAAGAGAAAGACTATTTAATTGATATTCAAGTACTGAATACTAATTGAAATAGAGGAGCATCTAGTCTTAAAACATGTGTTACAAAGTGATTCAAGGTATAGCAGACTGCACCAGGTAAGAGATCCTGAAACATGAATACCGAATTACCAATTTCATTCTCAATTTCAATGCTATCTTAAAGACCGCAATCCAAGACCTAAATAGCAAGCAATTAAAATCAATAACTGAAATCCATAATCCGATCAGTAAGCCATAGTCTGTCAAAACTTAGAAGGTCTTTCCTTGTCTTAGACTCAAGTCATCAAGAGCAGTGCAATCAACACCTATTGTGGATCTTAGCTCATTATTTGAAAAGAACAATAGAAAAACCTATAAAAGGAGTTATAGTCTTAATTTCAAAAGGTGAGAGGCACACTAAGGTGCAAGAGGGGTGTGTGCCTTGCGCCTCTCGTGGGTCAGGCGCAATAGGATAAGCCCACACTTTTGTGCCTCACCTAGGGTTATGCACCTCAACCCCAGAGGCGTTTTTCTTGGTGCCTTAGTGCGTCATAGTACAAAAAAAAAAAAAAAAAAAAAAAAAAAAACTTTTTCCAAAACAGTTTGAAGTTGGCTAGACATAAATCCATAAGAGTCTATACAAATCATCTGCCACCATTCTTCCCTATTTATTGTCAATTTTTTCTCAAATCCCAATAGCCTCATATTGCCAACAAACATCCTTATCCACGTTTGCTTAGCCCCTTCACCTCTCACCTTCTCAAATTTTTATCGCTCTTCAAGCCTTTCATCAAAAATGTGGTCTTTGCTTTATATGAACAAATCATCTTACACTATCTTCAATAGATATGACCAATTGACCACTATCTCTTTCCTAATAACCTCGCAATTTATCCTATACACATCTCTGCTAAGTTCATCTTGTGAACGTGATAAAATGATAGCTAAAAATCATAAGAAAAATGAAAATCCATTACTTTTCAAATGAAAAGGCTTATTCTTCTTGGTGTGAAACAATCGTTTACTACACTAACATCATTTGATTCTCCCGATTGTAGCTCCATCCATTGATCCCTAGTTATTATCATCCCATGACAGAAGTACTGAACTAAAACCATTGATCCATACCACAATACACAACTTACTATTGATTTCTTTGCCACTCATTATCAACCAGGGCATTGCTGCAAGGAATTAAGCTGAAAACACGGATTAAGGAGGGAATAGGCTGAGAGGGAAGATTGTAATTCCTGTATTTTAAAAATGCAAGGCGAGCTCAAAGGCACAACACATAACATCTGACCCTTCAGGCACAGCACAATTTAAAAGGCGCAGGTGCCTGCCTTGCGCCTCTTCTTCTTCTTTTTTTTTTTCTTATTTTGAAAAAAAAAATTCACACGTTTTCTTCTCTTTGCACCTCCTTCTATTCCTCCACAGCCTTCATAACTGTTATCTGTCTCTCTTTATGGATTAATATGCTTGTTTTTATTTCTTTTTTTCCTTATAGTCTTCATTTTCGAAGTGCGCCTTTTATCCAAAAGTGCCTCCGTGCGCCTTTGCTCCTTTTAAAACTAAGTGTAATTCTCAGCCTAGATGCTTGCACCTTTTATATACAAGTGTAATTCTCAGCCTAAGTGTACCACATTGAGGTGAGAAAAACCTGTGAACGTGTGTGTGTGTGCGTGTGTGTGTGAGAGAGAGAGGGGGGGGGGGGAGAACTGGTATTTTGGGTAAAAAACATAGGTACATTTCAGTGCTTGCTAAAAGAACAAATCCTCAAGGAAGACTGGGATCATCTTAAGGCAAAATCACCTGTGTTTGTTAATAATTTATATATTCGCCACTCGTCTCATTTGCCCTGGATTTTTTCATTTTACCAAGTACCACTTTTCTTCTCTTTAAGATAGCTTATATAGTAGGAACATGAAGGCACCTTGAACAGATTTTGCAGAGTGATATCCCATCCAACTCAGGGATGCTTAACAAGGTTCAGCAGCTGGCAGTTACTCCCTCCGTTTCATTTTATTCATTATGTTTCATTTACATACATTTGCCGATGCAAATTTTGTATTTGTAAAAAATATAAAAACTTGATATCCTAGTAAAATAAATCAAGACCCCATATTAATATGACGCCCTAAATCAAAACGTATAAAGCACAAACAATGGTCAAACATGATTTTGCTTATGTATAAAGCACAAACAATGGTCAAACATGATTTGTGAATAACGCCCTAAATCAAAACGTAAAGAATAAATCAAGACGAATCAAACACGATCCCATATGAATATGTTATTACTTACATATAAAGCACAAACAATGGTCAAACATGATTTGTGAATAGTGCCCTAAATCAAAACGTAAAGAATAAATTGAAACAGAGGGAGTATAAGCCAGCCATTTGAGGAGAAAAGTTAAAGTTTGAAAATGATATTGAAGCTGAATTTCTAAAACATTAAGGTTCAAGTAGCTCATTAGCAATATAAACTAAAGTGTTTACCAAGTTGAAGCTTATCCCGTGTCATTAAGAAAGCTTGCTTATGCCATTCTTGTTCCTTATTTTACCTTATCATCTTGTTTTATCCATCACAAACTTAAATCAAGCAACCCATAATACAATCATAAATTCATAATATAAGATTTACTCTTACATTAGCTCTCATAGGCAATATTAATTATAATCAAGAGTTCATGGAGTTCATCTTAAGTGCAGTATATTTCTATCCACGTTGTAGGTTGTACTAGTGTATTATATGCTACCGGGGAATGCCGACATGCATTTGAAATAATTTTAAACATCATCTAAATAAAAAGACTTCAGAATTATGAATTTACCATGATTTTGTAGCGAAAAATTTAATACCATAGTCCTCAAACTTAACCATGTAACTTACTCCAAATTTCTCACAACTCCACTCCATTTAAACACAAAAGACAAAAACCAAGCTCAAGCCTCACTTCATTGAAAATTCTTCAGTGAAGTTTATGAAACGGCCACCAAAATATATATATATGTTAAATATCTAATTATACTAATAATGGAGCTCATGTAGTAATATTAATTCCTTTTTCAATCATTATAAATAATAAAAAAACGATTTCATGATTTTTTTATATTTTTAAAAAATTATTTCTAATTATTATCTATTACTACAACCATATTATGGAATTATTGTGAAAAAAATACAAAAAAAACTTCATTTGCTATAATTTATATTTGGAAAAATTGATTCTAATAATCCCACATTTTACACATTTGAAATTAACAGTCCTACCTTTGGATTATCTCACAACAATCCTACTTTTATACTTCATTTTCTTTTATTGGTCCTTTTTACCGATACCTGAATTTCAGGTTACCATAATCAATTTTTTCATTTCTTTTTGTTTTTTTAATTAATAAAACTGATTTAAATTGAAAAAAAGCACTCCAACACATAACTTTTTCATTTCTTTTTATTTTTTTAATTAATAAACTGATTTCATACAGTTTTTTTTTTTTTGTTTACTGATTTTTTTTGTTTAATAAAAAAAACACTCACCAATCATGTAATGCCACGTGTATAAATTACCTACTAATTAAGTTATTAACCGGTAAGGATCAATAAAAGAAACAAGCCATAAAGGTGGGACTGTTATGAAATAATCGAAAGGTGGGACTGTTATATTCAAATGTGTAAAAGGTGGGATTATTAGAATCAATTTTTCCTTTATATTTTGAAAAATTATATAATGTTTTAAATGCCCCTATAATTACTTTGACTAAAACAAATGAAATATAATTATGCATTTGGTTGATAGAATTTTAGTTGTCGTTTCTCAAATGGCCACCCAAGTATTCCCCCTCACTTGATATACTCCGTAGAATCCAGCTTAACAAAAGCCCAATTGGCAATTTGACTCATTCAAATCCCTACATCAGACAATTCTTCCCTTGTTCAATGAATTCAACTTGTGCACTTCTTAATCCCAATTATGCGGTTTCAAGATCCTAAATCCACCTCACTACATGCCTCCTACGATAATTATATAGAAGCATTTTACATAGAACATACAAATATTTACTTCTTTTCACTAAGAACAAATGGTCAAACCAATCTTTTCACTTCTTCCCCGCTTGAGTTTTTGTGTTGTTACTCTATAACACAACAATCAATCAATCAGATTCGATCCGATCTTTAATCTCATAATTAGGTCAGACTACATGAACCAAAACTGTTATCCCAAGCGATCATGCACTCAAATCCTCCTACTCCATTTCCAAAAATCTAGTGCCACCTACTCATACAAACCCAATTTTTTCATATCTTTCAAAATGCCCTCCATCAACATCGTCTTATGTCCCCATAGACTCTTTCTAAAACCACCATAATCCTAACGCCCTACTCTTCTTACAAGCGCCTCTTGCATTTACTTCTAGTAGTAACCTTTTCCAACACTCTACTCTCGCACTTCCGTCCTAACTTACACCATTTTTTCTATTAATAACCTTTACCACATCACAATAGAGGTTTCAACTTTGAAGTTGCCAATTAACTAGTATAATTCACCTCACCGTTTGCGATGAAGGAGCCGAATTCGGCAACACTACTTCTATATCCTTTCATGAAGATTAACAACCGACAATACACACGCATAACAACACCACTAATCAATCAAATTACTATTGAGTATTAATAAGGTAATGAAATTAAAGAAGTACTTACAATCTACCATGATAAATGGCAACAGGAAGAGTGATGATGAACATGAAGAAATGTCCAGTAACAAGAAACAAAGCAGAAAAACCCGCTTGCAACCCGAATTCGGGTAAAACCAAAGAATTAATATTGGACGATGTTTCATACGGGTTCAAGTAATCCGCCTCCAAATCCGACAAACAAATCATCTGTAACATATCGCGAAAATCAACAACAATTAAGATTAAAAAAAATTGAAGCACATTCAAAAAAAAAATTAGGGTTAGGAGAAATTGGGGGAAAATGAACCTGGTAGATAAGGAGAACGAGGAGAGCGATGTTGGAGACGAGAGCGATTAGCCATAGGATTAAGTCCCAATGCATGATTTTTGTTTGGTGATTGAATTTTGGTGGTGTGATTTTTACGTAGAGTTTGAATTTAGTATGAAACTATGAAGTTGCAGTAATGTAGTGGAAGGAAAAGGATAGAGGAGTGTGTTTTCCTTGTATTCGAGTTAGGATTCCAACGGTTTGGAAGATCGGAACTGAAATGAAATGGATGGATGGTCAATAGTATTTGAGGTAATATGTTAAAAGTTTAACGGTAAGATCGTCTTTTTATATGAATTTCAAGGGATAATGTGGTAATAAAGTTTTCTATTTATTTACGAAAATACCATGTGATTTCCTATTTATACATATCATTGTGATTTATTAGATATTGTCCAATAAAATGTGTTAAGGACTTAAGGGTGATTTCTGCACCACCTAAAGTATTACTTCACTCGTTTGCTCTCACATTGATAATGACATTGATTCTACCCATATGAGATGATGAGGGAAAGAAGAATGCGGAAATAATATGAGGAGTTTAGAAGTATATACCCGTGCTTTTTGAGTTTTCGCTTCTATTGAATCATTAATTTATATTTAAAATAAAGAGTATTGCAAGGATATGTTCATCTTAAGGGTGAGAATGTTCTAGTCGTTTCAGAACTTGGTATAATTAGATATGCCTTGCTCCGTCTCCATTTTATGGAAATAGTGATGTGGGTTATTGGTACCAATTGGTTGGACTGGAATATCATATTTAAAAACAAAACATTTTTAGTTTAAATACGGTATTAGTTTTGATTAAGTTTGATGTACTCAGGTATCATTTATTATATGGAGTATTTAAAAATTGACGAAATTCATGAACCTGGTCCTACCATTCCAAATTCGACCCATAACGGAAATTTCAAGTCCCAACCTAGTCACTAGTCTATGAAATACATGGAATTCTTATCTAATTGGCCCTGGTTTGATCTCGGGCACTTGGCTAGATGCATAACCCTAGTCGAAACCCTAGCAGAATGGCATCATATGCCATATGGTTTGGCTTGCAAAGCATTTTTTTTGTGTATACTCTCTGGACCATTGATGAAAATTTTTTTGCCTTCTAGAGAAAAAGCTAACTATTGTGAATGGGCTAGTGAGCCACTCCTTGAGGAATGTATTTTAATTATAGATAGTAACTCCTACTAAGCATTATGGTGCTCCCATATCTACACCTGGTCACATGGATTCAAAGTGACACATGAAAGTAATTTTAGTTATTGCGATACTGCAAATGCTTTAACAAAAGGTCATTAAAAGTGTACTTGTAATAGTAGATCTCAAAACAATTGAAAATTAAGGCAACACAACAATCAAAAACAATAACAATAACAATAACAATAATAATAACTAAAGGAAGTAACAGGATAAATAGATACAAATAAGTTTAGATGTACTTAGTTCAGCAAAGTGCAAGTTCTCACTCACTTTAAAAAAATTATTTACGGTGTCGAATGATTTTAATACGTTAATATAACTTGTAACTAAGCAAAAACAAGTTGGAAAAACTAACTGTTAAATTTGAGGCTAAAAGGAAGGGAAGGAGACCATTGTCTTTCCGACTAAATCAATACAAAGTATAAAATGGTTCTAAAATCAACTAAATGAATTAACCAAATTGAAGCGGCTTGAATCCCAAACTCAATATGAGTAAAACAAAACCGAAAAAATAATCAATAATGTGCACCGATGTATGAATTGAACTAAATCGAAAATAATCGAAAATCCAATTATTGTTACGGTCTTTTTACCACCGTTTTACCAGACGGCGACTCCCGCGTGGGGGCAAAAAAGAAAGGTGATTGACAAACACTAACCCAAACTTGTCTTTTACTTCGTCGTGCAACGCATTTACCAAGAATCCGCCATTGATAAACCTTCCTCAAGCTACTTTTCAAATCGTTATCTCAAGCAAACACAGGTATTCCTTTCCTTTACCTTTTCTTGTTATTCTCTTACATCATTATTCTATTACCTTCTCAAGTTTTCCTTCGCTTTATCTTATTAACCAAGCAAAAACACAATTAAAAAAAAAATAATAAACAAAATAATAATTCTCCTTCAAAAATTTGAGTTCTTAAAAGTAGCTGAATTGAATTCATGTTAGGTTTGGTTTTCGTTTACGCGCTTTTTGATTTGTTTTCACTTTCGCATTTTTATTTGCAATCAATTTTTTTTTTTAATGAAATTGGAATTTAATATTAATGGAGTTTTACATTTTTGTTCTGTTATTCGTTTGATTGATGAATAATGATATATAATTTTAAGTTGTTGTAAGATATGTCCTGTTGTTGTCTGAGCTATTAAGGAATAATGAAGGTTTTGTTTTGGTTCTCCAAACTTTTTTTGGCCCCAATTTATGTGTGTATTGTTGTTGTTTGAAGATATTTGTTGTTGATGCAGCTACTTATGTATTATTATTACTCCGGTATTATTTTTCATTAATTTAGTTGGGAGATGCTGAAAGATGCAATGATGCGTTCTCTTTATTTTAGTTTTAGGTCTAATTAAGTTCAATAAGTTTTAATTTGGTCTAACAAGTTTTGATTATTTCTTTAAGTTGTTTCTCATCATGTTGCGTTAAGGTTTAATGAGTTGCGGTTGTTTCTTAGGAGACACTATATGTTTCGGTCTAAGTTTTATCGGGTCTAATAAGTATAGGTTTTAATTTTCTTTTCTCTAGGTGTCGTTTGGTTCACATGAAAAAAATTTTCCCTTGCTAATTTCCTTGGATATATGGATTTTTGTTTGGTTAGAACATGGGAATTAAATTTGCTATGAGAATTTCAACTTACCTAGGGGCTAGGGGGACTTGGGTGAGTTATTTCCTCCGTTTTGTACCAAATAGAACTTCCAAGGAAGTTAAAATTCCTATGCTTTTGCCAACCAAACAATACACTTTCTCTTAATTTCGTAGGCAAGTGTAATTCCCATGCTTTTGTATGTCAACCAAATAAGGGCTTTGATTTATCGAAGGAGATTAGGCCATTTGGTTGCCATAGATCAGTAAATTGTTTATTATAGGTTGGGAGGTCAAAAATTGATGTGCAAAGTTTTGATGATGAAACATAATGGTAATTTAAGAACATTTTTACTCTCCAAAACTCTTTGTGCTCAAACTTTTTTTTTTGTTTGTAAAATTTACTAGTTTTTGCTCACACAACTTTAAAGCTTTGTCCTCCTTACAAGTGCTTGTTTCCTTGAGTTCCTTACCGACTTTTGTGAGGACACTATCAAAATTTGAAATGCTTACCGTTGTATACTGTGGTTGAGCTAATCTATCTACTCTGTCGAGTTGGATAACAAGGCATTGTTGTTATTTTTATACTTAAAATTTGGCCACCAATTAAGTACTATTTGCTGTGTGTAGTAGTTCCAATTTATGTATGAACATAGGCCTCACTTAGATAGGTTTGGTCAGATCCATCTGTGTACTCGACTAATTTGAATTTTTTGATTTTTGTCACTTTTCCAGAAAACCAAGTAAAATAATAATTTTTACCACCTGATCTCATAAGCTGTTTCATGTTGATAATTAGGTGGATTCGTCTTGGGAGTTTTGCGTCAAGTTCTTCTGGAATGTCATAATTTAAGGAAGGCCTTGGAACGATGATAGTTTGTTCTCCTCTCAAGGCTTGCACCAAAAATGTGCTTCCTGTAAAAGGTCATTTTCAAAACCGGGCGAGTGACCGTATTCATAATGTTGCATCCCCCATGACACCTAGTTCCTGCTGTCTCACCTTAAAACAAGGAATCTCTAGAATTCGATATTCTCGAATTTCAGTCTGTAGTAAATCCTCATGGTTTTCCAACTGTAGCTTTCGTGCATTTCAATGGATTAAGTACAGATGCGGTGTATCTGGTAAGAAGGGCTCTTGCCCTTTGTTAAAAGTTAATAATTCTGAAAATGCTAAGGGTCTTGGGTCATCAATTGGTTTTGCATCTTGGCCTGAAGATGTAAGTGTACGGATATTGATGCCAAAAAGAAGATTGGTACCTAATTTCAGATTAACTGCTGGTTCACTTTCATGGTCAAAGGGATATAGTGCTGCTGGTTTGATTTCAGGATTACTAGTTTGTTATTCAACTTCAAATTCAGCACATGCTGAAGCATCAGGGGGGAAGGGGGATGAAACGGGACGCTTTGACTCTGACACATCAACTGGCCAATTTTCCCACGGAAAGCAGGTCTACACCGATTATTCTGTCATAGGTAAGAGAGTAAATATCACCTTTTTTCTAAGTTTAATGTATTTATATTCTATAGGCCATCTTCTAACACTAACTCTTTCTCATTAAATTGGCACTTGGTAGTACTTTGAAAAAATCAAACATGAAAAAATGAATTCAGATTTTGTCTCTATTTAAGTACTCAATGCTTGCGATACCTACTCTTCATGATTCATATGCATTTTTCAGACAACTAGTAATCAAGAACATTTTAGATATACTTGTATACTTGTTGCAGACTGTATGTCCTCCTTACATGTTTACTTGGTTGGTAATTTATATCAGTTGACAGCTGGTAACTCTTATCGTGTTAGAATGGCTATGAGATCATTATAATTTTTTTGTTCTGGAGTGATTTGAATGGCCAACTTGGGCAAACCTCTATTTGTGATGTAGGCATACCTGGAGATGGGAGATGTTTATTTCGTTCTGTTGCTCATGGGGCTTGTGTAAGGAGTGGCAAATCTGCTCCTAACGAAAGCCATCAGAAACAATTAGCTGATGAGCTGCGGGCTATGGTATGTCTATGAAGTGTATGGATATCCTTGATCAAATGTATGTCTTTCTAGCTTCTATTTGAATGTACTGGTAAACATTTATCACCATTTCTTGACATTTAAATATTATGATGGTGAGGCTAGTTGCGTCTAGAATTATATGTGTAGTATATGAAGTCCGTCTTCTATATAGATTGACTAGAGATTATGTTACCTTTCATCCAATCTTGTTCCTTAATGTGCAGAAATGCTTTAGTAGATTACACAGATGCCTAACTCTTCTGCCATTACAACAACATCAATGGTTTAAAATTTAGGAATGCATATTCTTACATTATATCAGATTCTTGATAGGCTCAGCCAGATTTTACTAAGATACGACGTGTTTATATGTGATAATGTGAATAACACTAAGTGATGGTTCCAGGTTGCAGATGAATTTATCAGAAGACGAAAAGAAACTGAGTGGTAAGCATCATGATGGACCAAAATTTCTTTTTACTCTTGCTGATTCTGGTTATTTAAATTTTAAATACATTAAATGGGGCCTGAGCTTTAATGTGAAAGAAATCCGATTTTTAGTCTCCAACTTATCTTGTTCCTCTAGGTAATTCAGCAATGTTTTACAGACATTAAGAATAGTCTGTTAGTTTTTATAATTTGTTGCCAATCTCATTTGTTAACTATGAATCTGGGAAGTTCTTAGTGGTATGCTTTGATGACCACAGGTTTATTGAAGGTGATTTCGATACTTACGTATCACAAATAAGGAAGCCTCATGTATGGGGAGGTGAACCTGAGTTGCTGATGCTCTCCCATGTTTTAAGGTATCCTGAATTTGTGAATCCCTTGTATAAGGTTTACTGTACATAGATTTTGCCTCTGGTACATTCTTTTGCCATTTTTTGGAATCATTCTGCTGCAACGCCTGCAATTAGCGGCAATTAAGGATTGATCTATAGATTTTTGTATTTCAGGATGCCAATTACAGTTTACATGTGTGATAACAAACAGGGTGGATTGATATCCATTGCCGAGTATGGCCAAGAATATGGCAAAGAGAACCCGATACAACTTTTATATCATGGGTATGGTCATTATGATGCATTGCTAATTCCCGGAAAGAAAGGTGCCATATCAAGGTTGTAGTTTATTATTCTAGTTGACCTGGTCGTTAGCTCGACTTATCACTTACAGGTTCACGAGGAAAGCAGAACTTTTTTTTTTCTGCATACTCGTAGAAGAGCCTTCAAAAAACCTTCCTGCATAGTGATGTATCAACATAGCCGAGTTGACAGCCTCCAAGACTAGCCGAGATGCATTCTACCTAGAGTAAATTCATTCTTATTATCGCAACCTATCAACAAACTGTTGCGGGCTTGCGGATACTCCATTATTCCATGTATCATTATAGCTTTGCCATAGATGTTTCTTTGAGGAATTGAGGTATTAAGTGGTAATCTTTAGGTAGGTGGAGTAAAATTGTTTGTTACTAATCTTACTATCTGTGAAAGAGATGATTTCAACTTTCAAGTTTGTTATGATGAGCATACAAACAAACATACAAGAATCTGTTTTTTTTTTGTGGTGAGCTTATTACAGAAAGAGCTTTTTAGTGGAACCGTAAAAGACGAGTGAAGTTCACATGTGTGCACTAGAGCACAGTAACACACCCCTCTCTAGTCTCTATTAAGTATTAACTGTAGACAAGCAGCTTTTTATTTTCACTCAGGCCACCATACAACGGATAGCGGTTCTGCTTCTTTGAGCTATCATTATCATTTATCAGTTCATCACTTCTCGTAGTTCATACCAACAGATCCCAGAAATATTGATGTTCTTGATAATTTTCCGATGCAAGTTATGAGTAATCAGATCATATCACAAGTTTTTTAATACAGTAAATTAAAGTCTAACAAAGTGCTTTGTCAACTAAAAATCAAATTTAGTCTTGAAAAGCGATTATCAATGACTAAAGAAGTCACGTGACACTTTAAAGGAATATTCTTAAAGGTTTGTTTATTTTAGTTGAAAACAGCTGAACTAATTTAAATTGAAAAGTTTTTATGAGGATTAATGAGTAGCAAATTAAAAGAAAAGCTGAACTGAATTGAATGGAGCTGAACTGAACTGATTTTAAGCTGAAGTAAACAGGCTAAATTCCTGTTTAGGACGATCTCAAATCGTTGTGCTGTTAAGTTCAGTTATAACTTTATACTTCAAACTTTGCCATACAATCTTTCACTATTCTCTATTATTTTTATTTAATTTATATTATATAAATCCAAAAGTATAAACTCGTAGAATAAAGTCCTACTCGGGCTTTTAAGGATGATTTATAATCAAATTTCCACTATAATAAACATTGAAAATTATCCAAACTTAAAGCGAACTAGAACTAAAAAATTACCATGTAGGTCCATAAAAACATGAGTCTCATTAAGCGTAATCAAATACAAGCACTCCGAAAATCACAAATTTGGAGGCATCATTTAAACAAAAAGAGTGCAATGTACTCTATAATTGACACCTCAGGTCAGCAATTCATTTCTTTTGCAGAATCAAGTCATTCAATTTCCAATTTAAACGCTCTACGGTAACCAAGAAAAATTCAAATCCTTCTACCCCTAACCCCACGCTATAAAGTCCAATCATGTGCATTTTTGATACCTTGTTCTCCCTTTACTGGGTCCCTTTCAAATCCCACACCTCCCACTTCTTTTAAAATAGAAAAAACAATGATATATCAATATTTATGTTTGGATCCTAATGTCCAAGACTCTAGATCAGCATCTGGCACAATGTAATTTATTGGGATGAAAATATTTACTATTTACTACTGTAGTTTACTACGCCGCCATGAAAATGACAAAAATTGACATTAAATTTTTTAAAATAATTATTACTCTATATAATTGACATTAATTTTGGACGTCAAAATTTATTTTTAGAGTATCAAAAGCATTTTACATATTTTCGGTCAAGTAAAATATAATATACTTATTCAAAATCATTAAAATGAACTGAACCGTACTAAAAAGCTAAGTACTATGAGATCCATAGGTACTTTATATGGATAGTCACTTCACACCCAATTCCTCCCCATTTCGAAGACGATTTCAATCCTTCATTTTATAATTAGTATTTAACAATTACCATTAACACAATTTTTTTTTTTGAAACTTTATCGTTTTTAGTTTCTATTCATATATATTCATTTTCGACCCCATTCACGACTCGGTACACCCAGCTAAAAAGAAGGTGGTCAGCGACTTACACACTCCCTCGAAAACATCACACTGAGTGAGTCACATAACCCACCTTTCCCACCTTTTTATTCCCATTTCAAAAAACATGCTTCTCTTTCGTCTCCTCTTTTGTCCTCATCTTCTTCCTCCTCTACTACTACTACGTACTCCACTCTAACAAACTCAATCTCCATTAAAACAACCTTCATACTTCCACCATGAAAATACCCACATTACTACTCTCTCTCCTCCTCCTACACCTCTCACTCACCACCTCCTTAAACTCCGACGGCCTCTCTCTCCTCGCCTTAAAATCCGCCATTACCACTGACCCCACCCATTCTCTCTCCTCCTGGTCTGACCTTGACCCCACCCCTTGCCACTGGTATGGGGTCCACTGCACCAACAACAAAGTCACCGACATTTCCCTCCCTAATAAATCCCTCACAGGCTACCTCCCTTCTGAACTTGGCGCCATTCTCTCTCTTCGCCGACTTTCTCTCTCTAGAAACAACTTCTCCAAAACCATCCCTCCTCGCCTCTTCAACGCCACTTCCCTCTCTTTCCTCGACCTTTCTCATAACTCTCTCTCCGGCCCGATTCCGACCCAAATCACGGCCCTAACGGACTTAAAAGGGTTGGATTTGTCGTCGAATTTGTTGAACGGGTCGTTACCCGACGGGCTGGGTGAGATGAGGGAGTTGGAAGGGACGTTGAATTTGTCGTATAATGAATTTTCCGGCGAAGTTCCGACGAGTTTCGGGAAGTTTCCGGTGATGGTTAGTTTGGATTTACGGCATAATAACTTGACTGGGAAGATTCCTCAGGTGGGGTCGTTGTTGAACCAGGGACCCACTGCTTTCGCCGGAAACCCTAATTTGTGTGGTTTTCCGTTGAGTGTTGAGTGTCCCGAGGCAAGAAATCCTGATTTGGTGGAATCAGATTCCGGAGGTACGAAAACCCCGGGTTTGGGGAATGGAGGANATGTGTGCACTAGAGCACAGTAACACACCCCTCTCTAGTCTCTATTAAGTATTAACTGTAGACAAGCAGCTTTTTATTTTCACTCAGGCCACCATACAACGGATAGCGGTTCTGCTTCTTTGAGCTATCATTATCATTTATCAGTTCATCACTTCTCGTAGTTCATACCAACAGATCCCAGAAATATTGATGTTCTTGATAATTTTCCGATGCAAGTTATGAGTAATCAGATCATATCACAAGTTTTTTAATACAGTAAATTAAAGTCTAACAAAGTGCTTTGTCAACTAAAAATCAAATTTAGTCTTGAAAAGCGATTATCAATGACTAAAGAAGTCACGTGACACTTTAAAGGAATATTCTTAAAGGTTTGTTTATTTTAGTTGAAAACAGCTGAACTAATTTAAATTGAAAAGTTTTTATGAGGATTAATGAGTAGCAAATTAAAAGAAAAGCTGAACTGAATTGAATGGAGCTGAACTGAACTGATTTTAAGCTGAAGTAAACAGGCTAAATTCCTGTTTAGGACGATCTCAAATCGTTGTGCTGTTAAGTTCAGTTATAACTTTATACTTCAAACTTTGCCATACAATCTTTCACTATTCTCTATTATTTTTATTTAATTTATATTATATAAATCCAAAAGTATAAACTCGTAGAATAAAGTCCTACTCGGGCTTTTAAGGATGATTTATAATCAAATTTCCACTATAATAAACATTGAAAATTATCCAAACTTAAAGCGAACTAGAACTAAAAAATTACCATGTAGGTCCATAAAAACATGAGTCTCATTAAGCGTAATCAAATACAAGCACTCCGAAAATCACAAATTTGGAGGCATCATTTAAACAAAAAGAGTGCAATGTACTCTATAATTGACACCTCAGGTCAGCAATTCATTTCTTTTGCAGAATCAAGTCATTCAATTTCCAATTTAAACGCTCTACGGTAACCAAGAAAAATTCAAATCCTTCTACCCCTAACCCCACGCTATAAAGTCCAATCATGTGCATTTTTGATACCTTGTTCTCCCTTTACTGGGTCCCTTTCAAATCCCACACCTCCCACTTCTTTTAAAATAGAAAAAACAATGATATATCAATATTTATGTTTGGATCCTAATGTCCAAGACTCTAGATCAGCATCTGGCACAATGTAATTTATTGGGATGAAAATATTTACTATTTACTACTGTAGTTTACTACGCCGCCATGAAAATGACAAAAATTGACATTAAATTTTTTAAAATAATTATTACTCTATATAATTGACATTAATTTTGGACGTCAAAATTTATTTTTAGAGTATCAAAAGCATTTTACATATTTTCGGTCAAGTAAAATATAATATACTTATTCAAAATCATTAAAATGAACTGAACCGTACTAAAAAGCTAAGTACTATGAGATCCATAGGTACTTTATATGGATAGTCACTTCACACCCAATTCCTCCCCATTTCGAAGACGATTTCAATCCTTCATTTTATAATTAGTATTTAACAATTACCATTAACACAATTTTTTTTTTTGAAACTTTATCGTTTTTAGTTTCTATTCATATATATTCATTTTCGACCCCATTCACGACTCGGTACACCCAGCTAAAAAGAAGGTGGTCAGCGACTTACACACTCCCTCGAAAACATCACACTGAGTGAGTCACATAACCCACCTTTCCCACCTTTTTATTCCCATTTCAAAAAACATGCTTCTCTTTCGTCTCCTCTTTTGTCCTCATCTTCTTCCTCCTCTACTACTACTACGTACTCCACTCTAACAAACTCAATCTCCATTAAAACAACCTTCATACTTCCACCATGAAAATACCCACATTACTACTCTCTCTCCTCCTCCTACACCTCTCACTCACCACCTCCTTAAACTCCGACGGCCTCTCTCTCCTCGCCTTAAAATCCGCCATTACCACTGACCCCACCCATTCTCTCTCCTCCTGGTCTGACCTTGACCCCACCCCTTGCCACTGGTATGGGGTCCACTGCACCAACAACAAAGTCACCGACATTTCCCTCCCTAATAAATCCCTCACAGGCTACCTCCCTTCTGAACTTGGCGCCATTCTCTCTCTTCGCCGACTTTCTCTCTCTAGAAACAACTTCTCCAAAACCATCCCTCCTCGCCTCTTCAACGCCACTTCCCTCTCTTTCCTCGACCTTTCTCATAACTCTCTCTCCGGCCCGATTCCGACCCAAATCACGGCCCTAACGGACTTAAAAGGGTTGGATTTGTCGTCGAATTTGTTGAACGGGTCGTTACCCGACGGGCTGGGTGAGATGAGGGAGTTGGAAGGGACGTTGAATTTGTCGTATAATGAATTTTCCGGCGAAGTTCCGACGAGTTTCGGGAAGTTTCCGGTGATGGTTAGTTTGGATTTACGGCATAATAACTTGACTGGGAAGATTCCTCAGGTGGGGTCGTTGTTGAACCAGGGACCCACTGCTTTCGCCGGAAACCCTAATTTGTGTGGTTTTCCGTTGAGTGTTGAGTGTCCCGAGGCAAGAAATCCTGATTTGGTGGAATCAGATTCCGGAGGTACGAAAACCCCGGGTTTGGGGAATGGAGGAGAATCGGAGAGGAGAAGTGAAGAAGAAAAAGAAGGGAGGAAGAGGGTTTCGATTTCGCTGGTTTTAGGGGTTTTAGGAGTGGTAGTTTGTGGGGGTATTTTGGTCTTTTTGTTTGTAGTGAGGAAGAGTTTAAAGAAGGGTAAAATGGGAAATTACAGTGAGAAGAAGGAGGTGAGGAAAAGTGGGGTGAGTCACGTGAGGGTGGTGGTGGGGGAAGAGGAGGATGATGGTGAGGGGCAGAAGGGTAAATTTGTTGTGTTGGATGAGGAAGGGTTTGGGTTAGGGTTGGAGTTGGAGGATTTGTTACGGGCGTCGGCGTATGTGGTGGGGAAAAGTAGGAGTGGGATTGTGTATAAAGTGGTGGTTGGTGGTGGGAAAGGTTCGGGTGTTGTTCCACCTACGGTTGTTGCTGTTAGGAGGTTGAGCGAGGCGGATGATTCCACGTGGCTGCTTAGGGATTTCGAGGCTGAGATGGATGCTATTAGTAAGGTCCAGCATCCGAATATAGTAAGGTTGAGGGCTTATTATTATGCTCAGGATGAGAAGCTGTTGGTTTCGGATTTTATCCGAAATGGGAGCTTGTACACTGCACTGCATGGTATGATCTCTCTGACTCGGTTCGCTTCGTCTGTCCTGTTACACTAGTTTACATTGCTAATTAGTAATGTTGTTTTCCTATGCTTGATTTTTGTTCATATTAGAAATACATTGCTATTTCATTAGTTGTTTGATTTCGAAAACAAAGAATTTTAGCTGGTCCGAGTCTCATTTTTGCAAGACTGACTTGTGTCTTAATGCGTACTATGTATAACTAGTGCAATGATATGCCTCAAAAATATTGCCTAGTTTCAACGGGAGTGCCTGTACTATATGCGATTACATGGTAATGTACGGGTTTAGGTGATTATTTCGATCTCATTGAAAATGAAATTTGAATATTTAGTATTCTAAAATACCGACTTACGAGTAGTTTATAGAAGTTTTGAATGTAGAGTATGGGATAAATGTCTGATTGGTTTGATGGGATTATGGGAAGGTGTGGCATTTGAAGATGTGTATAATTGTTTATGTGCTTGTTAAGATGGGAGTATTAGTTTAATGTGATATGGTATTAGTTTAATGTATTATGGTGTATTGGAAATTGTGTTGTTAAATTGAGGGATCTGTATGACTGTTTTCCCATTTATATTTGACTGCTAGAAAGCTGGAATTTTGAACCAATATAGTAGTAAACTTCTTTGGATGCAATTAAAATCACATTTGTCTGTACTGATGTTAGAACAAATGAAAGTTGATTGTAGTCTTGGGGTTTAACTATATTAACAACCAACTAGCCAAGGAAGGTTCCGAATGTCATTGTTGTTGGGTCTGTTGATGTTAAGATTTAGCAGCTTCCCTCTCGTCTTAGGACTTGACCAACTGATACTAGGAATTTACGACTAGAAAGGAAGAATAGGAGTGGTAAGTGGAGAAGCAATGCAATTAGGGGGCTCAATATTCCTTATCATTGTTTCCAAAAAGAAGCAGGGAAAGGGATTTTTCGTTTTTTTTTCCTTGTACTCTATTGGATGCTCTTTCGACTTTGAAAACAAAAGGAAAAACAATCTATTATGATAGGCCACATTTGGATGGGAAATGTGTGGAATGGACATCAAAGTTTGATATTAGAACTTTTTCGCTGTATCCCAAAGTACTTAGTGTGACCATCATCATAGGATTAAAGATTAGAAAGAGATAAAATGGGATAGTAATGGAGTGCTAGACATCTTTGGTGCAGGGAGCAATGTTCTGTTTTCACTTTGTACTGTACATCACCTTTGAACGGTAAAGAATGTGGTAAAGGACAAAAGTCAAACATAGGTATAATGGAGTCCTTTACCTCATGCCCCATACTACATCACTCCATCCGATCCACAAACTTCTCCATCTTGTGCTATTAGATAAATGGCGAGATATTCATGAACTTGAAGACTTGATGGACTTGATTCGATATTGTTTGGTGTTTGCTTTGGGGAATGTAAAGTTTCTTGGTAACATCCCAGGTTAATATATGTTATCACATGGTATTTTGACGAATGAGGCCAAGTAGAATGGGGGTTTGAGGAAGGACAGTGGAGTAGGACAACTACGAAACCAGTAAAAAAATCGGCACTATGGTCAAGTAAAACAGATAAAATAGGCCGGTGTTTGTTTGTGTACCTTACTGGCTATGGGTTTTTTGTTTTTAAATTTTTACAAAACCAGTTTGGCTTTAACCCACTTTTTTATTTAACATACCAGTTTTGTTATTTAGCCCTTGATATTATCTCCCACCAACTAATATTACCAACTTGTATTATAATAAAGATGTTACCTAGTTACCTTTCTATTTGTTAGCAATTGTGTACGAGGAATATTGTCACAATTTAGGTAAAAGCTATAGGATAATACTGACTTGCTAAGCTGTTATTGCTTCATTTGATGCTCGAACCAGATTAGTTTTGTGCTACATTCCATCACTCTGTTTCACGAGCTTCTTCTAAGTTTTCTTGTATTTTATGGGAAAAGCTCTTTCTTAATTTTTTGATTGTCCTGTGTCATGTCTGTAGTGTTTGTTGAGTTAATTTTATTTTCCTACTGTTCTGCTTTTGCCAGCATAACTTTCATCACCTTTCGGTTTTGATTGAGTTTTGATATACCATCTTTGACGAAACTTGTGCCATAGGCCCTAAACTCTTCTTATTAATTACGGAGTACTTAATTTGGGCATATCATTTCTACACTAGAGTTGAACCACTTGAACATCAATAGCATCTTTCTTTAGTGTTAATGGCTTGATTCAATCTGTATGCAACTATGACTGGTTCTGTGCTTATCTGCACCAATAATCCATGCTATACCAAAATATCTATTAGATGTGCTATGTGCATTGAGTGCCTTCAATATGCTAATTTAGAGGATGGTTTGATTTTGTAGGTGGATCATCCAATGATTTGTCACCATTGTCATGGGCTTCAAGACTGAAAATAGTGCAAGGTGTCGCAAAAGGTTTAATGCATATTCATGAATGCAGCCCGAGAAAGTATGTACATGGAAACATCAAATCATCCAAAATCCTGCTTGACGATGACCTCCGTCCATACGTATCAGGGTTTGGTCTCAACCGTCTACTGTATGGGCGTTCAAAATTAACAAACCCCTCATCAAAAAGGCCCAGTTTAAACAATTCTTTCATAACAGGCTCTAACGTCGTTAGTTCATCTTCGGTTGCCTACTCAGCTCCTGAGGCCCATACTTGTGGTGGCAAGCTTACTCAAAAATGTGATATTTACTCATTTGGGATTGTACTCATGGAGATATTAACTGGCCGGCTACCCAATGCGGGGCCAGATAATGACGACAAGGGGTTAGAAAGCTTTGTAAGGAAAATCTTTCGAGAAGAGAGACCTCTATCAGAGATCATAGATCCAGCATTGCTGCATGAAGTTCATGCGAAGAAACAGGTGCTGGCCACATTTCATATTGCTCTAAACTGCACAGAAGTGGACCCTGAGCTGAGGCCAAGGATGAGAACTGTTTCAGAGAGCCTTGATCGTCTCAAGTTTGAGTAAGAAGGAAACCGGTAAATAGTGTGTAAATCTTCGTTAGGTGTATTTGTTGACCCTAGATGTAGATTTTGTACCTGCTCTCTGGCAATGATTTGTAGTAGGATGCCGTTTGTTGGTGCCTGAATTGGGTAAGGGTGTAGACCGTAGTATTCAGAAAGAATGATTTTGTAGCTCGTATTTCCTGTTCTATTGGCTCTGTATGCAACAGCTAGTTGCTAACAAAATGGCTTAATATTTAGGCCTTACTTGCAATGTGATATCATTTTGAGAAGATTGAACAAAAGTCAAAAGAACCTGATTTCTCCACTATTAGTTACCTCTCTATTTCTCCACTCATGTTGAGGGTTTGTTTTGTAATGCATTATACTCTAATGCAATAACCTGATTGTATGATTTATTTCTTATTTCTAAATTTCTTTAGCAGAGTAGGTGTTTTTAATTAACTGTTGATTTGATCATAGTTATGGATTTATGTTATATTTGTTCAGCCCCTAAAGCGAGATAACAGGTTGTGTAGCTCATTGCTTAGTTTGAAGTAGAAGTTATCATTTTCTGCTCAAACTTAAGCATGAGTAGCTTACCGTAGGCTGGCACAAAAGATAGGACTACATATCATGTATCGATTACGCCTGAACTGTTTACAACACACCCAAACATTGGTGAAGTTGAATGAACTACTCTGAATGATCTGTTGCAGACTTAGATAAAAGTAAACAACATCAAGACTTTGCTATAGGGAAGAGTTGTTCTTATTCTTTGTTGGTTAAAATTCTATAGAATGGCAAAAAGACCTTGGATTGAGATAGTAAGACCCATTGGCTTGGGCTCAAAATACTTTCAATTATGTCAACATAAGTCCAAAAGGCTCTGTATTTGGCCAAGTTATCCCTAAATCCTCATTAACTAAAATGTTTGTATTTTGAAGGTTTGAAACTAGTTTATGTCTGTTGCCTGGCTTATTGCAATACCTATTATTCAATTTTTTTTCATCCAATTGTTTGTCCTTCTTTCGATAGTTTTATTGATTCTTTCATTATGGCATTTATTAATTATCCTTCATATCATATGAATCAACATAGTAAAATATTCAAGTCTAAAGTCTGTAAAAAATGAGATAAACTTCTCAAATCAAATCAATTTTTTTCAAGCCAAGTTAATTAAAATTAGTGGAGTGGAATTTATAATTTTTACTAAAGTTACTATATAAACAATCATCTGTAATTTGAAAAATTATCTCACAACAACCTGAATTATCATGTCCTACAAATTATTCCGTATATTGTAAACGATATAACACAAATAGCTTTTAATTTAGCTCAGTTAATCCAACTCAATACAAAAAATGAGTTTACGCTCTAGTTAAAATTTAATTTTTTTTCAACTTAATTCAAATTCTTAAACTCAAATGGAACAAAACATACCTAGTAGTGGTACTAATGATACTCCCTCGGTCTTTTTTTAGTTACCACATTAGGGTTTTTGACACTATTCACAGTATAAGTTTAACTCACTTTAGTGATTAATGTGTAACGAAAAACACAGTTATATGATATCTTGTTTGATTCGTCTTAATATATATTTTTTTCCGAAAATATAATTTTTATAATTTTTTATTTTACCAAACTCGAGATATTAGTTTTATAAGTTACGGGAGATGCGAAAAATTAAATGTAGCAAGTAAAAAAAAATTAAGGGAATACTTATGTACTAGTATTACCGTACTTGCACAACTACTGTACTAGTAATATTGTTTTCAACGTAAATGATCAAGATATGACGATATGTCACCTTGTGAAGGTTTTGCATGGAGGAGTACAGTACATAGGGAAAACGACGTCGTATTAGATACTGGCGTAGCGTACCATAAAAGAAGAAAGTTTATGCGTGAATTCAGTGTGCCGTGTGCGCTCATTCTTTCTCTGTCACGGGCGTTAACAATGACGTCAACCTTTTTTTTTTATTTTTATTTTATTTTATTTTATTTTTTCTGTTTCACAATTGATATATTTTAGTGCAACTATATCCCGAATTTTATGCCTTGTGCAAAGTATATTGTCGGGAAAAAACAGTTAAATCTATCAATCCCCAAACTATAAATGAACATTTGATGCATTGTTTCTCTTTGTTCAATTGTGATTTGTGAAATGTGAATAAATGATGCCTTGAACTCTCTCTAAGAACCCGAAAGAAAAAATGTCACAAATATGAATTGATGTGATGTGATATGATTTGTTGGTTTTAATTTTGACCTTATTTTTACTTTATATGATGAGGAAAAATTTATAAAGAAAATTATTTTCAAAAAGAATAAAAAGAAATTCATATTGATGAGTACTTTCGAATATGTAACTTTTATTAGTTAGTGTGATACAAAAGCAAAGTTATCTACGGCTAAATAAAAGCTAATGAGAATCTCAATATGAACTTTTCTAATTCGAATTTATTTGATTTAAATTTTTATGAATTTATAGGAGCTAATCTAGATTTTTTTTCCCAAATATGCGCTGAATTGCTTAAATAAGTTGAATTGTATATAGCATCAGACCTGATTTTTATTAACATTTAACAAGTTCTCCCTTCGCTCCCTCAAAGTTTATACTAAACACTATTTATGTTTCACATTTGGTTAATCCTAATAGTAGTACTCTTTAATAATACTTCTTCAAAAAAAAAATTGTTAGTTCAAAAAAGCGAAATAGTTATTTTGTTTTCTTCCTTTTTAAATAAATTTAAAAGGAATGAACCGTTTTTACCAATATTTATTGATCAATCAAAATGCTTTCAATAAATAAATTTGAAAGAAAGATTCCAAATATGAAATACCTAACAAACTTTTTAAAATAGAGGTATAATTCAAGCAATTTACTAAAAGTCCAAATTATAAGTTTACAAAGGCAAACATTGAGGCTCCGTTTAGTAGGATATATAACATTTTCGGATTAAAAATTTATTTTGGTAAAAAAAGTTTGTTGTTTAGTTGCATGTAAAATTTTCCATTTAAAGCATTTTTTATTGTTTGGTTGAATTGAAAATCAATCCAATTTAATTGTGAGAGAAAATGTTTTCAATTTTACTTGTGATGGAAATTATTTTCCACTTTTTCTTCTAAATTTGGAGGAAAATGTTTCAGAATAAAATAGTTTTCCACTTTTACATTTTTAAAAATATTTATATATATATATTTTAAAATCTTACCCAAAACAAAAAATGTTATGGGTTTTTCCACTCTAATTCAATATTTTTTTTATATATATTTTAAAATCTTACACAAAACAAAAAATGTTTTCAATTTTAATCTGTATGTTAACCCTAAACCTCAACCTTTAAGGGTTTTGGGTTAGTTGATCGATTAATCCTCTAATAAAAAAACTATAGGTGATCATGTGCCGGGCTGGCCCGGGTTCGGTGCTCTAAATAAGTTCCATTGGTCGAGCTCGGGCCTAGCTTCGGGCTTAGTATTATTTTTCAAAACCCATAAAGATAGTGGGTTTGACAGGTTTTGAGGCTTTTTTGGGCCAGACCCCAAAAAATAACTTTTTTAAAAAAAAATTAGGCCGCCAAAGCCCACGCAAAATTCAAAAAATTGGGCTGAACCCAAACTCGGGACGTAGATGCCATGCCCTAAAACTGCAAATTTTCTAGCTGGACTCATGAGCCAGGCTAAGTTTGAATACCTCTATAAAAAAAAAACTAATCAATTAAAGTTGTAGCTTACTAAAAAATGAGAGCAAAAAAAGACTATTTTACAACTTAGAAGGCTAATCTTTATAGAAGTATTAAAATTTTGATCTTATGATAAAGTCCAAGGACTAGGCCCAATAAAATTTATTGCTAATGCAATTGGTCGATCATTTCTTCTACTAGGCCTTCAACGATTAACACAGTTTGAAGTGGAAGATGTCGATATAATTACAACTTTTACAAGATGAATTAAATACAGAGTATTTGATTAGTAAAAGATTGTGTCATTAGATCCTCTAATAGAAGACCTGCTAAATGGAGTAGATGCCATTTATTCGTAGGTACAGAATAGATTCATAGATATAATATTTAATTAAAGCAACTAGACGTCACATGCGAAAGCACGAGTTCTACATTGGTTAGGTTGCTTTGAGGTCAACGAACAATGAAAGATGAAAGAATTGATGATAAGGGCTGTGAGATGATAAGGTCTAGTGTTAAGTGTACCTTATGATTTAAGACTAGATAAATTAAAAACACCCTATAATCATACTGTTTATTACAAGATGGTAGCTTTATTAATAATATTAGCGTTAACCATAATACTAGCAGGAGTTCTTTGCTTGTTAAAGAAATATTGATTAAGCGTTATTAAATTAGCGAAATATGTACAAAATCACACTAAAAGAAAGTTAAGAATTAAGAAAGTGTGCTGTAATAATGTTCAAGATTTGTATAGCTATATCATCTCACAACTTGAACTAAATCAATTCAATCCAGCAACTTTAGTAAGACTAAGTTAGTAAATTATAATTCAAAATCGCATATTCTCACTACCTTAAAAGTAATCGAGTAGCTCAAATCATATTAAACTAGTGATAAACTATAAGATAAGAAAACATAATGAAAGAAAAGTTGTAAGAAAGGGCGGCGAGACATGGACATACATGAACATGATACATATCCAAACAAAGAAAGATATGCTTGGGTATATTTGCTAGAGAAAACCAATAACACTTCCTTCTTATAGAAACCCCTCATCTTCAAAATTTTCACTCTTTTATTAATTAATTACTCCAATTAAAATATAATTTCCCTTTTTTCTCTTATTTAATTTAGTACCTTTTCATTGTTGTGTGGCTGTCTTCTTCATCGTCCTCACTTTCATCAACCCACCACCCCCCTCCCCTCTGTCCCCACCACCGCAGCCTTCATACTTTCTCTCTCTTCCCCTGTTTTTTCCCTCTGCTTCTCCTCTTAAACTCAAAATTGAAAAAAAAAAAAAAAAAAAACAAAAGCACTTTTTTTTTTTTTTAATAAAATTTTTACAGTTGCATTTTATTTGTACCCCTCAATATCTCTTCCCAAATCTAGATTAGATTCTGTGATTGCAAAATCTAAGTTTATTCTTTTTTTTTTTTTTTGTGAAACTTTTACAACCAAAAAATTAATTGCACTACCAAAAAAAACCTATCTTTTTCGTTTTTAGCTATGATTATAAACTTTGTATTTTATATCATTGACCCACGTCAAACTTTGTGTTCTTCTTCCTCTTTTTATCACTTTTTCTAACTTTTTTTGTTTTTTTTTTTTAAGTTCATGTCAATTTTATTTTGCTCTCCATCTCATTAGATCTACCCCTTCTTTCTTTTATTTCTAATTTATTTAATTGGGGTTTCAACCTTTTATCCTTTATGCTTTTTTATGATTTTAGAAACACCTTCTTCCTCATGTTTTCTCCGATAATTCCAAAACCCCATCAAAAAAAACACTAACAATTAACTCATAAGCCATAACTTTCTTTTTTTATCAGGTGTTACCAAATTTAAAACTTTTTTTTTTTTTTTTTGTGGTGTTATAATTTAATTTCGTATTATAATGGATTCATATACAGAAGCACAGTTTTTAGCTCATAATATTCATAATCACCATAATCAACATACTCATCATCAACAACAACAGCAACATAATTCTGGTTTACTGCGGTTTCGGTCAGCACCGAGTTCTTTATTCAATGAGCTTACTCAAAATACAAATGATTCTTCCAAAGTTAATGGCGGTGATTTTTCGGAAACTTATGAGACAAAGCCTGATAGGTTGAGTTCGGTGTATTCATCTTCGGCTTCAGTGGTTGGTTCTGGTAGTGGTGGTGGTGAACAGAGTATTAACCAGCTGCCTCCGCAGTATCCGAAGCAGAGCAATTTAAACTCACCTTGTTCTTCGATTGAGAGGTCGAATTCAATGGATATTAATTTGTCATCAGTGTCACAAGGATTGAATCTTAATCGCCAGAATAGCTCACCTGCTGGATTTTTCAATCATTTGAATCCGCCTAATGGTAAGTTTATTTTCGTTAACTAAAATCGTTACAACTAAATTGTTACGAGATAAATATGTTATTTATTTTTATTTTGTGTGTTTGTAATAGTGAATAAGGTTGTTTACATGAACTTAAAAATGTTAATTCGTGGTTTGTTGACTAGACCTGGTACATTTTATTTTATTTAAGTGACGTATGAATCTATATTTTATATTCATTTTATAACGACTACTAAATCTTGTCCTTGCATCCTTTACGATCTAGAGTCACCGCCTTTGTTTGAAATGATTGTGAATACATATCATTACATGATAGGTAGGTAGTTATATGAAAGTCATCCTATACAAAGTTGACTTTTTCTTGTAATTTCTTAATAATGTTAGCTTATGCTCCGTAATTTTTTTTTTGCCATTTTGAGTTGTGTTAGGTTTTAGAGTTGAATGAAAAGATGTACAAGTACTAAAATTGGTATGAAGTATTAAATTAACCTACTATTTATATTTGTTGATGCGAGAATTAAGAACAAAATTAGTGTACTTGAAAAGTATTATAGATTTAGTGTATTTGAGGCTAAGTTAGGAAAACTTATAGGTTACTCAAAATTAAAGAAGGTTCTAAAGAGGTGCAATTCATGAAGATACAATTACTCCCTAGTACTTTAGTAGGTCAAAGGCAAAAGCAAAAAGGACCTTTTTTTTTTTATAGCAATTCCTTACCACGGGAGCTTAATAGATTGGGCTCATCTTAGTTTGTACCTTTGTATGTAGCCCATGTATAGTTAGTTAGCTTTTCCATACCGTTTTTTAAGCAATCAAATTGGTCGCTTCACCAAAATTTAGTTGGTTTCAATTATTTGTTCTTTGTCATTTTATAAAGGAGCGCCTGTTTTGATGGTTATTGTGTTGCGACTTGTTGTGTTATGTTGTAGTTGGTCCGAGATTCGTACTATTGACTTGTATTGTGATTCGTTTTAGAGAAGTTATTGGTTGTTGAAATGCAAAGCTTAGAACTGATGTTGATAGGGTTATATTAGACCGATGTGCATTCTTCATAAATCATGATCTTGTAGAAGCTCGTTGTTTTTGCTGCGCTACAGGCTTTGTTATCCTTCGAGGTAATAATAAGGTAACTAGTTAAGATTTTCATGATTCTGTTTTGGAATATAGGGTGCATTATTAGCTCACGCCCCTCCTCAATCAGTTCTATTCTGTCATTGATATGATTTCGATCATCGCCTTATTACTAGTGGGTGTCTTTTGCTTGGATTATACTCTGTAATATGTAATAGGGTTGTACATATTTATCACCCATAAGTGTATGCATAAACTCCACGCGTCCTCTGAGACTGAATAGTGTTGATATTGAGGTATTATTATGTGTTCCTAAGCTCTTCAAACTTAAAAAAACCTTCTAGGTTACACTGCTGCAAGAGGTCTTGGTAACTTCAGAGTAGGGAATGTTACGAATGGTGATTCTACTCCTCGTACAAGTCGGCTGAACATGAACCATCTGCCACGGATTCCTGAGTTTGTGAATGAAAACATCAAGGAAGCAAGTCCAGATGAAGTGAAGTACATGGCTAATGAGAATGATGTTGGGTTTGACAGTAGTAGTCCCACGGGATACTCATTTGTTTCTTGGAACGATTCTAATTCAGATGCATCTCAACTTTCTGAGGTTAATATCTTTACAAAATGGTATTGATGTTCCTTTCCCAAAGATAATGTTATGCTGTAGCAGATGTCTAATCTTATTGTTCAAAAAATTTATCAGAATGGTGGGCTTAACGAACGCCCTGCTTTATTGGCTCATCATTTAAGTCTGCCAAAGACTTCAACCGAGATGGCTGCTGTTGAGAAGTTGCTGCATTTCCAAGACGTGGTTCCTTGCAAGGTCAGAGCAAAAAGGGGTTGTGCAACTCATCCTAGAAGCATTGCCGAGAGGGTAAGTTTAGCAAAATTACTGGTTCTTGAGATTCATACCATGCCATTAGATAATGTGACTTATGCATTTGATTCCAGATGAGAAGAAACCGGATCAGTGAACGTATGAGGAAATTACAAGAACTTGTTCCAAACATGGATAAGGTTGGATGATGTAGAAATGGTTTCCGCCAAATCAAGATGTTTCCTTGTTTCTGTTTTCAAATGCCTAATAATTCTTGTTTTCTGATGTAGCAAACCAATACGGCAGATATGCTGGATTTTGCTGTTGATTATATCAAAAATCTTCAAAACCAACACAAGGTAAGGTTGAAGGTTTAATTCTCCTAATTGTTAGGATGCAATTTCCCTTTAGTTATTAGGAAACTAGCCGGGCCAATTTTCGCTAATAGTGCATGAAACTCAGGTAGTACCTCTGCTCGAATAGAGCAGTAATCTGTTTATTATGGTCCCAGGATTATTAGAATATTTTTCCCTGTGTAAATTGCGTAACAATGCAATGCAATTATGCAAACACAAGGACACTTGACAGTTTCTACCAATTTTGCTATGCAATTGACTTATATATGCCCCACTTAAAATGCAGACTCTCAGCGATACTCGAGCAAAGTGCAGGTGTTTAAAATAAGTCTGCAATTTTCAAAAGCATACAATAGTCGATAGCAATCCAGTTATACAGCAAAAAAGATACGCTTAAATGGGCGATCAATCTAGAGGAGGTAACATGACAGCGGCGTTAGCTAAGGTTCGTTGCATATATACAAGTAGTATGTAGGGCAAGTCAACTTGCACTACTATGTTCAGGTTCTTTCTGGTCTCATCCTAAGGATGAGAAGGATCTTTACATTGATATACCTTTACCATGTTAACTTCAGTTTTTTGTTGGATATTGTTGCCAATACCATGAAGCAATAATGATACTAGTACTTTGTACTCATCAAAACTATGTTACCAATTTGTATAGAAATCGTCATCCCTTCTTGGGATTCACGTATCTCAATAATAGGAGTATTTGTTTAAGCTTTTGCAATTTACTAGATGATGGTAGAAGTGCAAGTTTAAGAAAACAAGAACTGCCTTAATAAATGCACCTCTGCCGCGGCTGTCCGGTTGGTAGAGGAACATGGCATTCGACGATATATCTATTATTGTTGTACATATTCATTTCAGACATTTATTGTTGTAGAATATCTTGTATTTAGTTTATGAAATATGAATGCATGTACTGAAGACAAAAGTAGTATGTGAATGTCTCGATCTCATATAGGGTCCAAATTTATACTTTTCCAAAGATATATATATATATATATATATATATATATATATATATATATATA
>PYUH01000019.1:1221774-1282881 GCA_016808085.1 Suaeda aralocaspica
CCCATTTTGACACCTCTACTCTCATAAAAAATACAAATATACAAAAACTAAAAAAAAAAAAAAAAAAAAAGGAAAAAACGTTACAAAGAAGTTAGGAAAAGAAAAAAGTCGTTAGTGGGTCCCGCTTAAGCCGTTGGTCTCATTTTTCCCTTTCCCTCCTTTCCTTCTCCTCTTTCTCTCTCCTCTCTTCTCTCTTTCTGGTATTCCATTTGAATCATCATCATCATCCCTCATTAATCTCTCAATTTTAAATTCATCTCAAACCCTAATTTCATTACGATCCAAATTACCAATTTAACTTTATTTCAATCACAATTTTCAATCAAAAAAAAAAAAAATTCCATCTTTCATTTTCGATCTTCGTGTACAAATTAATTGTATTATATTCATCAATAGATCGTGCACAATCCTAAAATTCCACGATCATTTATTAAACAATTTGAAAAAGGAATTTTTCAATTTTATTTTTTGAAGGCTACGTAGATTAGTATATAAATAATTTGATTCGAAACAAAAAAAAAACAGAATGTCGAATTTATATGGAGATTTCAACCAGAAAATCGATTATGTGTTTAAGGTTGTATTAATCGGAGATTCAGCTGTAGGTAAATCGCAGCTTTTAGCTCGATTTGCGAGAAATGAATTTAGCGTTGATTCGAAAGCGACGATTGGTGTTGAATTTCAGACGAAAACTCTTGTGATTGATCAAAAGATTGTTAAGGCTCAGATATGGGATACTGCTGGCCAAGAAAGGTGCGCCTCATTTGATTATTACCTCCGTAACAAAACAGTTGCGACAAACTATTTTTTTAATACTTAGAAATAATGCATAATACCTTTATGTTGTTTGTTGTTGCATATATATATTTTGTCATGGACGTAGTATTTGACTATTTGATTTTCGGGATTATTGTGATGTTTATGTGCATATTACGAATGATAAGAACCACTTTTGTTGAATGTTTATATTGTTGTTTGTGTTGGTTGATATGTAATTTGTTATCGGTTTATGATCATCGGTTTTGCATACGTGTATGTGGCATGTTTCGGAAATTTAGAAACTTTTTTTTTTGATTGTTAGATCATAATATGTTACTTTTAAATGGATAAGAAATTATTGTTACGTGTACATTAAACTTTATATACGAAGTTGGATGGGAGGGATGTTCTTTAAGGATTTAAATTACGAAGAAAGGGTTATCACATGGAAGTTGGACTGCGGATATTGAGGATAAGAATGGGAAAAATGACTGCATTGGTTTGGACATGTAAGCTGGAGACCACAATACAGATTGATATGAAGAATTGAGTGTTGGGATTATGTCGACTTTAGAAGGAGTCTAGGAATACCAAAGATGTCATGTATGGGGAGTAAAGGAAAATATGGAAAAACTTGGTTTGTATGCATGAGTAGCCGAGTAGGTGGCATTGGATTGATATGCATGAGAGAATATATCTTGGTTAATGATCACTACAGATAGCATTTTGTTACATGTAGGCGACTCCAATTGTGGGATTAGGTTTTTGATTGATTAATTGATCAAATCTTATGTGTTCATATTCCTTCACCTTAGAAATTTGAACAATGGTAATTGGCTATATGTAGTATAGGAAGTATATGCATTATGGTTTATGTTCAGATAAAATGGAGGTGTTTTAATTTCCTCATGTCATGCTGCTTTTCTTGGTTGCTTGAAGTATAATCCCTGTCAGTAGTTTTGTGTTTTACTAATTCATGTAATCATGCGAGCTTATATCCGGTCTTCATTTGTACTAGTGTATGTTCTCACTACTTTGATTGACATGATTGAGATGCTTGTCCTTTGTAAAAATTTCTGGTTTCATAGCTTCGATTTTATAATGTGAACATACAGATAACTTAGCAAAAATTAATTATGCACATACTTATTTATTACAAAGAAAGATTGGTGGAATGCATTATACATTTATATGTCTACTTTAGTACTATGTTTGTACCTAATGCACGAAGCTCCCTCCACAATATGGTTCAGGTTTGGTTCTTTTGTATGCAACAATACCTTTCTTTTCATAATAAGCTTGCTTTCAGGGTCAAAATCATGACCTAGTTGATAGCAAGTAGACAATTGATTTTCATATGTCTACAAAAATATCTCTTACAATTATTGGATTGTTCTTTAGAGGACCTGAATGTTGCGTACCTTGACCATTACCTTTCGCTTTGGAACTTGCTGGCTTTCTTCTACCTTTACTTGAACAGTTTCTGACTTTCTTCTTCATCTTCTGTTTTTGGATTGTGGGTGGGGGTCACAGTGGAATAAGGATTCTTTTGTGGTGTATGTCATTTCTACTTATGCGTTACTTAGTTTATAGAATCAATAGTTATACCATATGTTTATGACATTACATATTATTGATGACACCACAAAATGCTGACTGTGGCTATTCCATACTACGCTGTATGCCTGTATGCAAATATCAATGAATCGGTTCTCATATTGGCCAGCTTCATAGAAGTCTTTCTTTATAGTGGAAAAATCAAATTGCCAATATCATATTCTCTTTAAAAGATTTTCGAGAAGGGTGGTTTTTAAAGGATTAGATTCTTCAAATAGCTGGAGAATATTCAGATATTGGTTGCTCTAGCAGTTCCCCCCTCCCAACTACATCCATTATCTTTTTTATGAATCAGTCTATGACAACCTTTTTTTATAGGGTATTTCTGAAATAAAATATTTGACCTTGTATTGTGTATATCGATCAGTGGTTCCCTTTGATAGAGTATGTATAGATTCCTTTTTTCTTGGTTTTCATGTTCTTTCTGAGTTAGAAGGCTGCTATAAGATAGGTAAAGTTGTAGACAACAACAAAAATAGGGGACTACTTTTGGAAAGATTGAAGGTTGAGAACTTTCGGGAGTTTGTTTGAATTTGGATTGTGATGCAGCTGCTTTCATTAAAGGATTTGGTCAAATACTAGTTGCACTAGATATAATTGCTCCACATTAGTTAAAGGGATATCATTGGCATCATCATTTTTTTTTAGCTGAGATCTTTGGGGTTGAATGTTTTAAATTTTTTTGCTCGTTTTCTGCTTTTAAGGCAGTAATCACCAGAATTCAAGTGGTGCAAAGCTAATCTTTTCTTACAAAATTGTCTGCCTTATTTTCACTCTGCAAGTGATTCTTTGATGGGATTGCTTATGGCTGATACTGATTTAGTTATATTTGTTACCTTCATTAAATTTTGTGCTAAATTAGTTGGCAAACTTTGGTTTGAACACTTGATTTTAAAGCTCTATAAGCAAAGCCATCATTGATCAATCTTAGAAAGAGTCTTCCTTCTTTTTGAATTTTGACTAAAAACAAACTGATTTCTAAATTTATATATTTAAGCCTCTTTTGTGTTACTCTAGAAAATTGAACCTGGTACTTTATGTAGTCAACTTCTTGTGCGAATCAAATCCGTAACAGATGTGGCTGGTCACAAATTAAGCAGCTATCTCGGGCTGCAGAAGCATACTTTACAGTGGCGAAATGTAAAGGATCATTTTATAGTGTATTGGCCTGTATTAACTATGTTCATAGCACTACCTTTTCAACAGTATCAGCCAATATGTTAGTCCTGAGTTGGCTAAATATGAGTTTGCCATTTGAAACCCCGATATTAATTTGCTATATGTCTCATATTGAAGAAAACTTATAAGATGAGATTGAATTTTAGTGACTTTTGCAGTGGAAACTATTAAAAAGGATGCAATGGCAGCTAATCGTGGAATATCCACGACGCTTCCATTGATTTTGTCTTCGAGTTTTTGTTGCTAACATTGTTCCTTTAGCTTGTTCTTCCACTCTGCATGCTGTCTAATAATTTTTCCATTCAGGTATCGAGCTGTTACAAGTGCTTATTACAGAGGAGCAGTGGGAGCAATGCTGGTATATGATATGACCAAGCGTCAATCATTTGACCACATTGCTAGATGGCTAGATGAATTGAGGGGGCATGCTGATAAAAATATTGTTATCATGCTTATTGGTAACAAGTGTGATTTGGCTTCTCTTCGGGCAGTCCCAATTGAAGATGCAAAGGAGTTTGCTGAAAGAGAGAACCTCTTCTTTATGGAGACATCAGCTCTAGATTCTACCAATGTTGAAACTGCTTTTTTAACTGTATTGACTGAGATTTACGGAACAGTCAGCAAGAAGACCCTAACTGTCAATGGTGATCATGATCCGAGTACTAATGCAGCACTTCTTAAAGGAACCCAGATTATTGTTCCTGGTCCAGAGACAAATGATCGAGGGAAAGGAGGTTGCTGTACTTAATATATACTTTTTGTCACTGGATTCATTATGTTATCTGGGGGTAAAACCACAAGGATTTTGCAGGGAGATGTTAAAGAATTTAGTCAACAGAAATCGAACAATTATTTTTAGGTTGTAATGCTGTATAGATCTTAAAAATCTTCAGATGTGGAGAGATCTTTCAGAGGATGATCACGGCATGTATTTCAAAGTTCTCAAGAAAATTTCAGGTCCTTGATGATGAATATAGATAAAAGGATTTCGCTTTTCATCCTAGGATGATGACTTTCAGGTTTAGTTTTCCTTTTGAATGTAGGGATTCTTAGACTTCTGAATTATTTCGAGATAATATTATGTATTATTGACTTAATTAATTTTGTTCAGTTTCAATATGGACTAATTTCCAGTTCCCTTATATTGCTGTTACCAACTTTTTAAGGCTGAATTTTTTGTGGAGATAACCCTATAGGTGTATAACACTAGACCAAAATTTTAAGACTTGATTCTAATTCATTAAATCGCAATTTATATCCTCGTCAAACTACTGAAAACCGTTCTGATTTTGACCAGTTTGGAAAGAACAAACTCGAACAGGTATCAAACAATCTTCAAATATTCTAAAATTTTGTATGTTGAAATTATACACAAAAATAACCAATTTGAAAAAAAAGAATCACCTCAAAAGCTTTTGTAATGAAGGAGAACGAAGCAGAACAATCCAACCTTCGATACTGAACTCCTAGGGCACGATTCCTTTCAAACCTTTTTGTAGCACCTACTCAATGGATATTACGAACACAACTCTTTAACAACTCCCTTTTTTCCTACAAATTAATTTGACAATTAAATTTCGTTTCCCACCCTCCTTATAGCTCCAATTTGATGTGAATTTTAAGCCTTGATGAAGATTCATAACTCACATTGTGATTTTGTTCATTGGGCAAGGAAAATAATTTCATAAATTTGGTGTTTTATGCTCAAACTCACGAAAATCTCTCTCTCTTTTAGATAGATGTGTATGTTTATGAACAACTAAGAAAGTAACCAAGATAAAACAATTGATCGCAATCAAAAGTGGTTGAACTCACAATCGCAAAAGTGAAAATTCAAAGGGAACACCCAAATAAGCAACGCCAAACAATCTCAAAACTCAATTTATGATTTCTATTGATAAACAAAAATGTATTTATAGGACTAAGATTGGAACAATCCTCAAATTCATAGTCAATGAAATCCTAAACAAAATAAAATCCTAAACAAACTCTAATAAGCACAAGTTGCACGTCCCACTTGTCCCTATCCAAAACCGACCACGTACACACACAATCAACTTGCACAATTAACTTGCACAACTTGATCTTATCTACTAACAAACTAAATTAGGAAAATAAAAATCACAAAACAAAACAATAAATACGTCATAAAACAAATCCTAAGTATACTTGGACTCTAGATAAAAGAAATCTAACTAAAAACTGATTTCCAGTTTGACAACCGAGTAGAAAAATGGATTAAACGTTATCTTTCGTACTTATGAACTTTTGAAATATTTTTCCCTGAATTTAGATTCAATAAGATTTCCAACGCTTATTTGCAAGCCTTCTAACTCAAAGCCAACTGTCAATTAAAGTCAGACATACTGCACTACTCCGAAACTAAAATTCTATCTTTAAAAACTCTAAGAAACGTCCTAGATTGAATCTTTTAATTAAGAAACCTTCAAGAACGTGATCCTCCATCATTGTAGACCAAGTATAACTAAAAACACGGAAATCACAAACACTTAAAAGCAATTAAAAGCCTGAAATGAGAAAAACCATATCAACTGTAGTGGGAAAAGATCCATAGGCAAAACCGTACCACCAAAAACGACCATGATGTGAATGGCAGCCTTATATTCACATCAACAAGCATAACTAACCCAACAGGGATGAGCCCCACAAGTCGTTTTCCCTCCAAAATGGGAAGATAAGCTTCTTTAAAGCACCCCAAGAAACCATGAGAGAGGGTAAGCATTCCAAGAATACTTAAACACATTCTCTCTCTAGAACCTAACCTGAATTGAGCGTCGATGGAGCGTTCCTTAAAAATACCCCTGAGGCCAGTTACGTTTGTTGATTGTGCAAGCTAAGCATTGTGATCCTAGATGATTACAAGAAGTTGCGCTACCCCCATAGTTGCTAGTTGTCCCATTGACACAGTTTTACCCTGAAACACTAGACAACTCACCTGTTAGTAGGCATAAAACATAGGCGTCTATTATTTAGAATAAAATTTCAGATGTAAATCAATTCAAATCGAATAATTTCTAATTCGGGTTCGAATAGTTTCATTGGATTGGGTTTGGAATCAACCTCTAATTTCAAAGATTTGGACTTTTAAATTAAGGGTGATTGGATCCGAGCTATCCTATCTTATCCTTGATTAGACTAGATCCATTTAGATATAGTGTGAATTCAGATTGGATCTAAAGTTAATATCTACATGTATGTTTGAGCCAAATCCAAACTGAAAACAAAATAACCCTTAATTTATCGTCACTCATCATGTAATAGTTACGGAAAAGTTTGAAGATAAGAAAATTTTTGAAAATTTTAAAACAAAAATAGTGTATATCGGACTCCAAGTATAAACCTCTAATATGTTTGTCTATTGTTGATGAAGGATTATTTCAAAATAGGCTTTTTTATTAGTTGTGATGATGTGATACGAGAATAGCCATAGCAATGTAACATTATATACGTTTGTTCTATTGCCACCCTAAACATGCATATAGATTAATATGTTAAAGTTAAGAAAAAATCACTTCAACCCATAGTAAAGAGAGCTAATATAATAGATTGATGAATAAATTGGGGTTTTTTTTTCATCACATTAGTTTTTCTGCCAAAAAGCATGAAAATTGTAGGATGAAGGTTGGGCAATATATATCTTTTGCTTAAAAAGCGAAAAGACAAAAATACCTCCAATTTATCCTTCAATCAGTTTAAGATTTATCATTCCTCGAGCGAATAATGGCTAATTTGACCGGATACTATAGCATTAAAGGCTTAAAGCCACCACGTAGCAAGATACTACGTAGGGAATCAAAGTTGCATGTGTATGTTGCATGACAAGTTTCTAAGAAGGCTACCACTACAATTTTCAATGATTGGGACGATTCGACGACGGCTAGAGATCGAACATACGCAATGTTTGCAAGTTGCAACTTTGGAAGTCCACATAAAAACACTTACATATGCAATACATATGCACGCAATAAACATTGAGAAAGTAATCGGCGTATCCAAATTATAGTAGATAACATTGGGAAATTTCCAAATATTATTGTGGATGCTTTCCACAATTAGTCTATTATACTGGTGTAACTGTTATATGGTGTTATTTTTTTTTTTTTTTATCAGAAAGAGCAGATTAAATATTAATGAAACCCCAGTACAGGAGAATTAAGGGAGGTCATCGCCTCATACAAGCCTACAACATCGCATGAACTAAGGAACATAGTCATGGAAATGGTTAACCGAACTACCGCTATGCAAATTTCATACATAAGTCAAGTCCTTCAAATACAAATGGTAGATAACAGTAGGGACATGATCAAATTAAACAGTGCTGCTTGCAATATCAAGGTTTGTGGCTGCCTCCTTAGCCCATGCATCCGCGATAATATTCCTCTTCCTCCCTTCGAACTGAATTTGACACCATGAAATTCGTGCCTTTAGCTCCCTGCAGTCATTTATGATGTTCTTGACCAAATCATTGTTAGAAGCAAGAGCATTAATCTTATTAACAGCATGTAAATTATCCGAGGATATAATGACTGTATTCCAATTTTTAGACATGGTCATAGTAAGAGCTTCCCTAATTGCAAAGAACTCATCCTGATAGGCACTAAAAGCACCCCCTTTCCATTGAAATCCGTGAATCCAAGAGCCACTAGAATCTCGGGCTATACTACCCGCAACCCCACACTGACAATGAGAAGACCAGGCCGCATCAACATTGATTTTGATGGTGCCCGGGGGAGGGGGAACCCAAGCAATACTGTCCTGTAAAAGAGGGGTAGGATTCCTAAGAGAAGCAGAGGGAGATCGAGACCCCCTTGGATGGGGGGAGGTTCGAAAACCATTCCCAGGCAGCAGCGGTAGCACGGTGTAGGCAGGAAGAGGCTGGAATATTAACTTTATCAAACACCCACCTATTTCTTTTTTTCTTGTATATGGTGTTATGACCCTTTCCATTTCTTCATAATTTCTTCTCAAGTGTTAATTTATTTCACTAAATATAAAATTTAAATAATCTATATCCAAAAGGAAAATCTCAAATTCCTTGCTGCATATATTCAAAATGGGAATTTCAAATTACTTACTACATTTTCTCTGTTGGTATGTGGTCCCATACAAACATTTATAACTTTATCCTTATTTTTTGTCCATCTTCTTACAAATTTTCTTCCTATTTCACCATTTTTTTTGTCATTCTCTTCTTAAATACCCCGCATCTTCTCTTAATTATTCCATAAAGTAGTGGTCCCTACATCATTTTTGTCTTGCATTAAAATTATTTGTTCCATGAGCCAATGTAGCAAGTAAATAAAAACCGAGCAAGGGTCGAGGGATCGGAGCATATGATGCCCAATGATGATTACGTATTTAGGGTATGTTAGGTAGGGTGTAAAACATTTTCGTGTCTCAAAACTTTTACATTGAAAAACTCATTTTCATATAGAATTTCCATTGTTTGGTTGCAAGTAAAATAATTTTACAATTTAAACATTTTTTATTATTTGGTTGAATACTTAAATGGAAAATCAATTAATCAGTATATCAATTGTAAGAGAAAATGTTTTTTCATCAAATGTGATGGAACATGTTTTTCTCCCAATGTTAGAGGAAATCAAACAATGTTTTACTCCAAGTTTTATATTTTAATATTTTACTTCAAACCAAATATTGTAAATTGAGAAAACAGTTTTCGAGGAAATCGTTTTACACCCTACCAAATAGACCCTTAGAGTAATTTATTGCTGCAAATAATTCTATTTCTAACATTAGATTCCTTGTAGAGTTCACTTCCTTGTATTGTAGATCTGCTATCATTTCATTCTCAATGTATCAATTGTCTAAACAGATGCAAAGTGTCATAATTATTTGAGTATTGATTGAACTTGCGCCGCCAACATGCAAAACCAAGCTGAAGTTGGCTGTGAAGAGGCTGCTCCCATTACTCCTCTATTTTGATGGAGCACAAGTTTCTGTAGAAAGAAATGCACCATGATAACATAGGTAGACATGTAGTACTTGTCTAGGTTGCACCAAGTTGTGAAAGGGTTTACAAACGAATACAGATTTAGGACTGAAAATCACAAATATAAAAATTAATGTTAATGAGTACACCTAATTTAACGTGAAGAATTTGGTTCAAGAACGGATAACCATATTAAATATTCATGCTACATGGATATCAGTAGTATCATTGATTCCTCTTAAACAACCGCGCGGTGACGAGTGCATGACTATCACATGCACTTGGCACCCCAAGCAAAGCATATTTTATCGTCAACAAGAACTACTTGTCCAATGTTCCATGATGGATATATTCTCCCATATCTTTAAGAAGTAGCATTTTTCTTGGTAGGAAGCAGCCTTTCAAAGTTCAAACTGTTGTAGTTATGGTAGAATCATGTATTTAAAAGCTGTAGCAGCTGAAAAATCAGTTCATTTTGTCGCTTTTATTTTTCCATGGTTTAATGTTTGATGTATAACCTGAGTGCTAAAAAGTGTTTATACAACTCTAAATTAGTAAATTACATCATCCAACTTAGGAATGCCGTAAGTTGAAACTGCATCATAAGCAGATGTGCACGGATGCACTGAGCGTATGTCAACACATACAGATATACAATAGCCACCAATATCTGAAAACAAGGATACATAGGACAACTGTGACAATAGCTTCTGATGTTACTTGGGTGCACTTTCGAGCCCGTAGGGCGATATGAAGCTCTGTCGCCTCTGAGTCTATCGCCCGTAGGAAGGTAGGGTTTCTACCAAGCTGAGTGAACGGATGAAGGCAGAAAGAGAAAGAAGAGAATCAGTTTGAAAGATAACTAAAAGGCTTCTTCCCGTACGTTGGCAAAATAACTTAATCACCAAACGAAAGCAAAGCAGACTTGTTATGTTTCGAATAGTAATTAAAAACGGCTCAAACACTCCAAATAAGAAGCAGATGAGCAGACTTGTTATGTTTCTAGCAGAAAGATGGCTCAAACACTATATAAAGAGGCAGATCAATGTGCAGACTTGCACAGTTGTAACCTTCCCACTCTTGCAATTTCAAATTGTTCTTAATCTCCATCGTTCTTGAGGCCAAAAGAGTGCTCNTGAGTATTGATTGAACTTGCGCCGCCAACATGCAAAACCAAGCTGAAGTTGGCTGTGAAGAGGCTGCTCCCATTACTCCTCTATTTTGATGGAGCACAAGTTTCTGTAGAAAGAAATGCACCATGATAACATAGGTAGACATGTAGTACTTGTCTAGGTTGCACCAAGTTGTGAAAGGGTTTACAAACGAATACAGATTTAGGACTGAAAATCACAAATATAAAAATTAATGTTAATGAGTACACCTAATTTAACGTGAAGAATTTGGTTCAAGAACGGATAACCATATTAAATATTCATGCTACATGGATATCAGTAGTATCATTGATTCCTCTTAAACAACCGCGCGGTGACGAGTGCATGACTATCACATGCACTTGGCACCCCAAGCAAAGCATATTTTATCGTCAACAAGAACTACTTGTCCAATGTTCCATGATGGATATATTCTCCCATATCTTTAAGAAGTAGCATTTTTCTTGGTAGGAAGCAGCCTTTCAAAGTTCAAACTGTTGTAGTTATGGTAGAATCATGTATTTAAAAGCTGTAGCAGCTGAAAAATCAGTTCATTTTGTCGCTTTTATTTTTCCATGGTTTAATGTTTGATGTATAACCTGAGTGCTAAAAAGTGTTTATACAACTCTAAATTAGTAAATTACATCATCCAACTTAGGAATGCCGTAAGTTGAAACTGCATCATAAGCAGATGTGCACGGATGCACTGAGCGTATGTCAACACATACAGATATACAATAGCCACCAATATCTGAAAACAAGGATACATAGGACAACTGTGACAATAGCTTCTGATGTTACTTGGGTGCACTTTCGAGCCCGTAGGGCGATATGAAGCTCTGTCGCCTCTGAGTCTATCGCCCGTAGGAAGGTAGGGTTTCTACCAAGCTGAGTGAACGGATGAAGGCAGAAAGAGAAAGAAGAGAATCAGTTTGAAAGATAACTAAAAGGCTTCTTCCCGTACGTTGGCAAAATAACTTAATCACCAAACGAAAGCAAAGCAGACTTGTTATGTTTCGAATAGTAATTAAAAACGGCTCAAACACTCCAAATAAGAAGCAGATGAGCAGACTTGTTATGTTTCTAGCAGAAAGATGGCTCAAACACTATATAAAGAGGCAGATCAATGTGCAGACTTGCACAGTTGTAACCTTCCCACTCTTGCAATTTCAAATTGTTCTTAATCTCCATCGTTCTTGAGGCCAAAAGAGTGCTCTTGTAGAGTTGTAGATCAGATCATGCCCCATTGCCTCATGTCTAGGTTACCATCGACTCCTCAAATGTAATCAATCTAGTACAACAAACAGCCCATGAAGCCGCATTAGAGCTCAAATAAATGCAAAACATGCGAAGTTGATTCTAAATGCTTTAAAACTACACAAGGACGAGGCCTAAATTGTTAAAAAAAAATAATAATTATCGACTATCATCACCACCATTAAGTCAATTGCAAACACACACAAGTTCTTATTACCATGAATTGATGGTGCAATGCTGTGCAAGTGAAGTAATGGACTATATGCCAGGATTACTAATGGCTTTATAAATGATATTACAGATAGCATCAGTGTGGTTACAACATTGTTATTTTCATTAATAGATTGGTGAAAATGTCACACCTACTTAATTCAGTGACATGTCAAACAAGAGTCAGGTTGTTGTAAGATCAGCAGAATTTACCTCAGCTCCTTCCTTAAGCATGACTATATCTTTGTCAGTCTGCCTCTTTCAGTCTTTCCTACCACGTCCACCACCAGTGTATATCGCAAGCATAGTTCATCTCCATCAGCACTTTACTCTAAAAAAAATGGTTTAAACAGTTTGATACTACTGGTCACGGTAGTTACTACACATTTCGATAGACATAATCTACTCCTTATAAGATTGTGATTCAATATTAAAATACTTGGATATATTTATAAGAATCTATCATCAAATACCTATTCCTTTAATAGTTCAAACTTCAAAAACACAAAGAAGAGATTTGTCTTTGGTGTGTGCAATTTGTGCATGAAAGTGAGTCCATAAACACCTCATAGGATAGCTTGTAAATGAAAACTGTAAACTGTAAACTGTAAAGCATATATGCCATCCAAAGCACAGGAATATGAGCCACATGCTTTACACTATACTGCTATTAAAAATACTCTCTCAAATTTTATTGTTAATTTCTGGCGGGTAAATTAATGGTTGTGGGATTTCAAGCAAATGGAATGAATGAGGAGAATAATTTTAAGGCTTAATAAAAAACTTTTTAGCTAGAACAAAATTCTAAAAATAAAATAAAATCAACGGCCCTTGAATCTATATACCTTATATGTATATAGGACAATGACAAGCCTATATACTCTCATTAGTTACTACCCCTTTTATTAATACAAGAATAGAAGTTCTGATACCTATGGTTTTCTCCATTATCAGTCATGAAAGTTCATTTCAAAAAATAAAAATAACAAACACATATTTTATGCAAAGGATGAAGCACAGGTGCGCACCCATTTTTAGTGGTTTCAATTCGCGAGAATAAAAATACAAACAAATTCTATACTTAAAGAATAAAACCAACCGGCTATACTTTGAGTCATGATTCTCATATTCCAATTCTGAAGGAATTTTGGGGAAAAAAAATAACTTTATACTAAATTTTCCCACTTTCTTTACAACAAGGAATATCATTCCGTGGTCATTTCTCACTTTATTTTTTAATTATTGGGGACCTAGGGCCATCCCTATGTGGTCAACAAGCAAAACAATCATCAAGCATCTTGACACATGTTTGTGTTCAATTTCAGCTCTCTACTAGAAATCATCACATACACCATGCTACTTTTATTATAATCATAAGAGCATATATCATCCAAAATTGCACAGCCTAGCTAGAGAGGATACCCCAATCCTTGCTCAAGTGCAGTGGTTCTCCCTCGACCACCACCTTCTATTTCTATAAGCTGATCGAGATTGATTCCTAGGGTAGGTGGTCCAAATTTATTAGGCAGAGTTGGAAAGCAATTTTTTTAGTGATCATTGTGATGTTGTGCTGATGTTTTATTGGAATGTGACGTTCAATTCACGTAGACATAGAAAAATTCATCGTTGCGAAAAAGTATAGACAATTCCTAAATTTAGAGTATAGAACATGACACAAAGAAAGCAAAGAATCTTCAAATTTTAAGGCTTTGTTCAACCAAATAACCTAAGATGGGTGGACAAGATTCGCCCCTTCCCCTTAGCTCGTTGGTTAGTTGGAGGGGTCTTGAGCATCCAAACGTGACCCCACCCCCAATAATTTTACCATAACTCAATGCCTTAACAAGGAAATGCAAGTACAGCAAACGGACAATACCTTATAAGTCCACCTCTCTCTCCAAAGTAGAGAATCGTGGGTTTAGAAGAACATAGCCACAGTAAATCCAAATAGTAGCAAAAGCGAGTACCCAATTGTACAACAAGCAATTCTTATTCCTAGCCTGCAGAGGAAGCAAAGTAAAGAAAGATAAAGATGAAAAAAGTTTTCTGGGACATCATAGAATAGTTAACAACCCTTGCATTCACAATTTTTCTTCTAATTTAATATATAACTTGAGCAGAAAAAAGCATCTTTCCCAGATGTGGTCGGCCCATGTGCCACAATAAACTAAGTTCCTAGTCATACAAATTAGAAGTGCTTAAGACAAACTTGCAAGCCAATAAAACAATTAGCTTCATGCTTTCATTTCACAAAGAATCAACCAGCACTAGTATGAAGTATTATCTAGGATCAAGATGGGTCACTTGGGAGTTGGGATGCATATATACTTGATCTCGTGCTAGTAATTTATAGACAGACAGAAATAAAAGTTTAAAAAGGAAGACCCTTTTACCTGAACAAGAGAAGACAAGGTAATAACAGCTACAGGGGAAGGAAGCTCTGCAAGAGAAGCAAGTATGCAGGATTGAGTAAAAAAGGTAGTATGTGCTCCTTTCATCAGCAATGTGCCTATGTTTCTACCTGGAAAACGAAAATTGTTGGTACTTTATAAAAACACTTAGAGCATTGTTACAGTGATATCAAACTGTTAATAGATATTTTTCCAGCAGATGTATCTGTAAAAGGGAAAGTGTTCAACCTTGAAGAACTCGACCATGGGCATTCTCCTGGTCTCCTATCTTCTCCAAGGCTCCAAGCTGTCAAAATCCTCTTGATCATTGATTGAACAATTCTAGTAAGAATCACAATTGAATACATCTCTTAAAATCCAACACACCTTGTTCTATTTTTAAATGACATTAAATTACACAGATTAGTAGGACATCCTGGTCTACAGGTTCATCGTATATTATTATTTTAAACAAGGAAACCTGGAAACTGAAAATGGTCGGGGTAAAACAGTAACACATTGGAAGAAAGCATCCTGGTGAAGCTTATTCCATTTCCAAATGCCAAGTAACTATTGAGGAAAGTCACTTTTAAACTTTTTTTTGGCAAAAAGGACTATTGATTCCAAAATATATCCGGACAAATCAGAATCAAATTATCCTCCACAGAAGGCCAACTGAGTCTGGAGCTACTATGGTGCTGTAAATTATGCTTTCCTAGTTCAAAATCCCCCAATTTCCATGCTGATATTAAAGAAAAAGCTCCCCATTTTTTAGCAAATTTCAATTAAAGAATTATTTATTAATACTGATTAGGCAGTAATCAATTATTTTATTTATATTTGTATTATGCGATATTCGGTTGATTTACAATCAACAGCTAAATAAGAATTTGTTCTTGAAGTTTGCATGTTGTACCTATAGTTCAAGCACTAGACAGTGTTTTTTTTTTTGTTATCATTATCATTATGATTAGTCATCAGTCTTAGTACTGCTAACAATTAATGGGTTGTCATTAGTATAGATAAGACTTGTAAGCAATAGTCATTCTCATGAAATATTAGTAAAAGCATCGAGAATAACTTGGCAATAATAAAATAGAGAATCTGATTACCTCGCCAACTGATAGCATTCGAAAAGTCTGTGTCTGAGCCTGCAGACCTAATGAGGAAAACTTATTCATTAAAAGATGGAACTTTTTTTATATGAATTATAAGTGTTACTAAAAGGATCGAATATATCTGAAAGAAAAACAATATGAGAGGTTTGGTACAATGAAAGACATGTGTTTATGCCTCTGCAGTCAACTATAAATTGTGCATGTATTATTTCTACAATTACATGACACATTACACAACGTGGTGAGCAGATAACACCATGATTTATGAACAAAATCAATTCACAGGTCATATTATAACATAAACAGATTTATAAACATAAATTTTAAAAAGTATATATAGGTGCAAGTCGTCAATATAAAGCACAGAAAATAGGGTATAATATAAGCAGATTGGAGAGAATCACAGAACTAGTCAAGTGCAAGGAAAATGGTCCTACACAGATGAAAGATACATGATACATCTTTGAGAGATGAAGCAAGTACAATACTCAACTACTGTACAGGACCCTTAATTTCTAAAACTATCATTGTGGGACTAGTTACTCAAGCCAAATGGCACTCAGGAAGATTTGGGTCCACCCATGTATTTATGGGTTGAATAAGTACCATACTTACTGAAGGAGATTTAGTAGTATGTATTCCATATTCCATGCTTTTCTCTCAAACAATGTCCAGATCAAGCATCTCTTCATTTTCGCTTGTCAATATCAAATACTAAAGTTTTATGATGCTCCAGTCAACAGAATCTTCGTCCGTAATTTCCACATTCGAAACAGTTGCAATTATTTGTTTACGTCTTTGTCTACAGCCTTTAATAGCATATTGTTAAGGTTCATCCAAAATGGCATTGAGTTCAAAGCCATGGGAAAATGAACAATGTTATTAGAAGGCAATGAACAAGGCTTGGAGCTACCATATTCAATGTTATGTTTACAGGAAGGGGGGAAGCTAAGACTTTGAAATTTTCAATAATACTGGTAGTGGATTCTCCTGTCCAAGTCAGAGGATTCTAATATAACATCAGGGAATGAGGTTCTAGTTCTACCAGATTAAAGAATATAAACTAGGGGAGATAAAAGGAGCCGCTTCAACAACAAAGAATATAACTATCAGATATAATAGAAAAACGCTGTGCATTTATTCTGGTACTTGGTGCAATATGTGTGATGTTCTGAAAAGTTCAGTTCAAACGAATTCAAACTAGAAGTTGGGTCCTGAGTGTGGAAAGTGGACCATAGGACAGGAAGGACAATATCTCTTTTGAGTTGCTATGTAAATAGATTAGGTTGCGTTCAGTGTTAGCTCTGTCCAAGATTCCTTATTCTCTACGCTTTTCATCACTGCATCCTCTCATTCTTATAAAAGCCTCCCATTGCTTGTTTTTTTTTATCCTCCACAAGAAACAGAGAGAAGAAATGTGCAACAGCAGTAGCAGATAATTTAGGTTTTCAAGAGTCAATAACAAATATTAGCAGCAAAGAGCTAGAGCAGAAAGATCGAAGGAATCAGCTCACAGCCTTATAATTTTGCTACTAAAGCAAACATTTATTCTCAGGTAAAAGTTGCAACAAGATATGAGCTATTGATGTTTTCTAGTTTTACATCAAATTAAGGTTGAAATATCATCTTCAAGGCAGGATATGTACCATCATCATAGTCAAACAACCATGTACCCTTCTCCAAGAATGCAAGCTCCTCAAGAAAGGCAGCTCTTCTTGCAAGGTGGAAATGGCACAAGAGATTCAAATCTCGTACTTTCAACTGATGCAAAGCCGAGACTGAAATGGACACCTGATCTTCATGAACGATTTGTAGAAGCAGTAAATCAGCTAGGGGGAGCAGATAGTATGTCTAACTTTAGCCTGGTGTTAAATATTAAACATGAGTATGTAGTGGCGTAACTGAAGTCAGCTAACCCATTTTATTACTCATATTTTGCAGAGGCAACCCCCAAAACAGTCATGAAACTTATGGGAATTCCAGGACTTACTCTTTACCACCTAAAGAGCCATCTTCAGGTAATTAATACTCTGTGTAAAGAGTGCATAATTGCCAGAGTATAAGTTCATGATTGTGGAATTTGCTATTGTTTTTTTTACAAATTATTTTTCCAGTTTGGTAAAATGGTTATCAACTCTTATGAAATACTCACTTTTCCAATTTTTTTCCTGGGAAGAAGAGCTATAATCCCAGTTTCTAATGTTTGTTTCATATTTTCTTAACAGAAGTACAGACTCAGCAAGAATATTCATGGACAAACCTCAAGCGGGGCCAACAAAACTGGTACGATAACCTTCTCACCAATTTCCTTTTTAATAATTTATTCATCATTTTCTAAAAATTCTTTATCTATAGGTGGAATAAATAACTAATAGAAAAAAAAAACTGTAGTTGTCATGTCAGGTGAAAAGATGCCAGAAACAAATCATTCCCAGACAAGCAGCATGAACATTGCACAGCAAACAAACAAGTATGCATACCTTATATTCATACCTATTAGAGTGACCTCGATTTCTACATCAGTATGCATACCTTATACATATACTAACAGATGGTTTGTAACATCAGGAACTTACATATAAATGAAGCATTGCAAATGCAAATCGAAGTCCAGAGAAGGCTACACGAGCAGCTTGAGGTACATGATCCTGTCTACTTCCAATTCACACAGAATGGCCTTTCACCTAAAGCGGAAACAACAACAGCTGCTCAGAATTTACAGAGCCAACATCCTAAGAACAGTCGTGACAAAGATGTGGGGTATAAAATGAAAAATAAACTTTGTTATATTTTGTCCCAATATATCAGGCTACAATTCATATGCATTTCACATTGATAAAAAAAAAATGAGAAATAAAATGCTTAGTAGTAAAAGGAATATGGAAATGATGTCACTTTCACATTTAGAGACATCTGAAAATATTGACACAATCACACAAACACGTGACAATATTTTGTTATTCAAAAAAAATTTCTTGATGGGCTGCAATTACTTCTGATAATGTGTGCCCTTATTCACCTTAAAATTAATGTGGAAATAGGTACAGAGGCGTTTACAACTACGGATAGAAGCTCAAGGAAAATACCTTCAAGCAGTGCTAGAGAAAGCTCAAGAGACACTTGGAAAGCAGAATATTGGCGTAGTTGGTTTAGAGGCAGCGAAACTTCAGCTTTCAGAATTAGTTTCAAAAGTATCCAACCACTGCTTAAACTCGGCCTTTGCAGAGATGGCAGAAGAACAGCAAGGGATGTGCCATAATCAGCAAATCCAACCCCACAAACCAATGGGAGATTGCTCGATTGATAGCTGCTTAACCTCATGTGATGGTACTCAGCAAAGAGACCAAGATATGCACAATAGTCAGTTGGGGTTAAGACCCTATAACGACACCAGATTTTTGGAGGGAAATGATTTTAACGAAAATCTCAAAGAGCAACCTGCGATACTTTTCCCCCCAACAAATCAGCAAGACACAGGGAAAATGATGCTCCAAGTGAAAGGAGCTTGCAGTGACTTGTCCATGAGTGTCGGGATTGGAGAACACGGACATGATCAACTCGAAAAAAACACATTTCAGCTCGATAATAAAAACTACAAACTTCCTTCATTTAGTGGGGACCTCGACTTGAATGCTGAAGATGAACCTGATGCCCCTTCAAGCATCAGGCACCTAGACCTCAATGGATTAGGTTGGACATAAGCACTACAACAAAAGACTCGAAATCAGCAACCATTATCGATTACTTCAGCCAGTATAGAGCAGTCATTACCACGGCATAATAGTACACAGCATAGCCATTCAAAGAATAGAATGACTTGATTTATGTCTTTTTGTATGAAACGCCACACAATTCGTGAGGCCTCTTGTTATTGATCATGACTTTCATACGATACACTGATATAAACGGCTATTCAATTGACTGAAAAGGAATTAATTTAACCATGATATTCATGTTGAATCATCCCATGTTTGCAACTGCAACAATAGCTATCTCAATTCCAGCAAATCATTGGAAATTCCATTGACGCATTACATCGAACATGTTGTGTGCAACAGGCGTTTACCCCCAAAATCCAAATATTGAGTAAATTCATGTATTGAATTCAGAAACCCATGTTCAAATTCCTTAATCTTCGTCATTTTGTAAGAGAATAAACAAGCCATTTGTGGGAATCAAAAAGGGGTAAAATTCGATTTGAGATTGAAAGTCTCTAAACAAAATTTAGGGTTTGAGGTGTAAAAATATGGATAATTACTTTGTAAAAAGTATATGAAATTGCTATTTTTTCAATAAATAAAGAACAATTTGAGAATAATTGGAAATTGATATTCGTGAACATTGAAGAAATCATGGGGTTAGTTTATCAATATAACGTTAACTAACTCGATGGTTCTAACGGTCTTTCCCGCGCACTCCACCAGTTACGGAGTAGAAACTAAACCTGGTACGAAATAATATTATGTTCTCACTTCTTTACCTCAGCTCAAAATAACTAAATTAAACTGAATTAATTGGAGTTGAATTAAAATAAAGTAAATTGAAAGTTTCATTCTGGATTAATAATTTTTAACTATTAATTATTGTTTTTTTACTATTAATTTTTAATTATGATTATTGATTTTTACTATGATTTTTATGGATTGACTGTGACTATTTACTTTTAATTATGGATTATTAATGATTTTCAACTATAGAGTAATGACATAATAATAATTTTGATATTGAGCCACTAATAATTATTAAACAATTTTTTTTGTTATTGGTAGTTTATATTTTATGAGATAAAAAATCAATAATATATAATTTGTGAATGGTAATTCTTTTGTGTGGTATAATAATTTTTTGGGAATGATATTTTATTTATATTATTGTTTTATTTCGTGAATGGTAGTTTCATAATATAATATTTTTCGTGGGGAAGTTATAAACTAATAAATATATATGAAACAAAAAAATTATGATTAATGTTTCAAAAATATATTATGAACACACTAATAATAATACACCTCACTAATATTATGAACATATATATTACGAAGTATAAATAAAAAAAATATTATGAATAAAATATATTTATATATATGAACAAATAATGTATTAGGAACAAATGAATTACCAAAATAAAAACTTGGTTGCTAAACACAACCTCACTTTATTTCAACGTAATCCACTAAATTTACTTTAATGCCCCTTTGTATTTCATACTTAAATTTTGTACAGTTTACACGAAATAGTCATGTTAGTTTTGTATAATTTACATGAAACAATCATATTAGTTTTGTTCAATTTTTATGAAATAGTTATGTTAGTTTTGTTCGATTTACATGAAATAATTATGTCACATTTGTTTAATTTAAATGAAAGAAAGAAACAAAAATTTGAAGCTCATCCAAATTCAAAGTTACCTCATATTCAAAATTGTTAAGTTTAAATAATCCTACCTAGCAAAATCATTGGGTTTTAATAGGAATTTTTTTTAATAAGTTGAGAAAGAAAAAAGAGAGGGAGAATATATTTTTTTTAACCTAACAAATGAGTTAATTTTAAGTTGCGTTAAGTAAAGTAAGGTTGCATTTAGTAATCCCCAATGAAAATTAGCAAAATAAAAGAGTTAAATTGAACTGAACCGAACTAAATTGATTTTAAATTGAAGTAAACAGACCCTTAGTTCCTACATATTGACCAATAAGGCTATGACACTATTCATGTATGTAATTTGACTCATGTTGACACTGCATACATAAAGAAAAATATAATCATATGATATCTTATTTGAATCGTCACAATATGTACTTTCTAAATGTATAATTTTTATAATTTTCTCATATTCAAAACTTGAGATATAAACATTTGAAGTCGTGCATTGAGAACTGTGTAAAAACAAATACAACATCTAAAATGAAACAAAAGAAGTACGAGATTAGGACTTGCAATCATATTAAGTAATTAATACACGAACGGGTCAGTGGGTCTTAATATTCATATAAATTTTCCCCCCTAAATAGATAACATTGCAATCAAGATTCAACTTCATAATTATAAACTACGGAGTCCATAGTAATTTTTAAGCAAAATTGTCAGAAATTGCCTAATATATGTCCCATATTATAAATAACTACCTAATGGCCTCTAGCCTTACCTTGCCTTGCCCATGTTGACCAAGCCTTAGCCCATGGCCCATGGCCAATGGCCTTGCTTTGGTCCAGCCTTGATCAATGGCCCTATACTGGCTCATGGCCATTTTGAAATGTAGAGATATGTGAAAAATGTAGAGATATGTCTTTTAGGGATGTTTAGGTTATTTATAGGTTGAAATGTAGAGATATGTGAAAAATGGGCACATTAGTAGCCATTTTGAGCCATTTCGAGCCCATTTTAACCTAAAACACATGTAAGGCCTAGTTTGAAATAATCTAGAGGTTGTAACACTTGTATTATGCCTTTTAGGGATGTTTAGCTTATTTATAGGTCGAAATGTAGACTTATATGAAAAATGGGCACATTAGTAGCCATTTTTATCCATTTCGAGCCCATTTGAACCTCAAACACATGTAAAGGCTAATTTGACCTTGAAATAAGCCATCTATTTCGTTACATAACTATGGCTTTTATTATTTACAATGTATGTTGGGTTGATTTAAATTCAACTCTGTATAACTAAGAATAATCCTCCCCCATATCCCCCTTATTGTGTTTTTAATTTTAATTGCGTTTTGTAGGAGACCTACCAGAAGAAGCTTGAGGAAACAAGTAGTGACGGAAGTCAGAGAACGCCCGATGAGTTATATTGGGAGGCATCTGGTGGTCGTAGCAAGAAAGGTGGCGTGAAGGGTCTTGGTAGTGGTGCGGACCTGTATTACAGCTCTTCAAGGAGATCTGGATCATCGAAGAAGTACACGCCATCTGTATTTTCTCAAATGAAAGATCATTTAGAGAAACATGTGGAGAAGGTGCGGGAGGAGGTGCGGGCTAAGGTTGAGGAGAAGATGCGAGCCGAGATTGAGGCAATGCAGAGGACACAAAAGGAGTTTATGGAGCAGATCATGAGTCGATTCGGTGGCGACAGTTGTTCACCTTTCCAGATTCAGCCTCGGGACTCGCCAAACGACGAGGGTAGCGGCGCCGGGCAAGGGATGCAAGTGTAGATAGTTACCTTGTTCCATATAACATATATAGTTCAGTGCCTTTATTATGATTGTTAAACTTTAAAACTATGAAACTATTTAAGACGGAAATACTTTGTACGCATATGTTACGTTTGGAATATGTAATTATCGGAAAATATAAATTGTCCTGATTTGATTAGAACACATAACATGGCAGATCATACAAGTTACAGGCTCACAGGCACAAATACAAATAAGCAACCAAAACATAAAAAATTAAAAAATCCCTCAACTTTTTTGCGACGAAATATTCCGTAGCAAAAGTGCATTATTATATTTTTTTGTTACCGTTTGTGAGGGAATTTTCCGTCGCAAAATAGTTAACTTTGCTAGGGAAATTTTCGTCGCAAACTTCAACAATTCCGTCGCATGTTTGGAAATTTGTGACAAAAATTTTAGCGAGGGACATTTTGCGACGAAAATTTTTAAGTTGGCGACGGAATTTGTCCATCGCAAAATTGCTGTTATCTTGTAGTGTGGCTTAGTCTTAGCCATGCTAGATGATTCATAACTTGAACAATGGCTGAGCGGGAACTTAACGAGCTAATATAAGCTAAAATTGATCATGACGCATCGCAGGGTCACCAAAATCATTTGGTAGAAAGATGGGCCATAACGAGACTAGGGACGAAACGACATCTAAAAGTTGAAAATAAAGACTATAGCACATGCTTTTATCGCGTAGTCGAAAAATAAAGACGCTGATAATAACTAAAGCAACAACAAAACAAGAAAAATAAAAAAACTCACTACACAACAATAATAGCAAAAATAACAAGGTCTCATAGAGATAGAGGTCATAATTTTCAAAAGACCAAGTAATCTTGGCTTCATGTGACCAATAAAAAGGAACTCATAGTTTATAGATATAAGTAAAAGTGAAGAATTGCTAAAGAGTCATAATGATAAATCACCTTCAAATTCTAACCAGATTACTACATTAAAAAGAACATCTTAACAAGTCCATCATAAGTATAATGACGGATATATCATATGGTTAGAGTTTCTCTCCTTTTAAGAAGCGCAATAGGACTATGATGGAGGTGGTATTAGACCAGGTAGTAACAAAGATGACAATACCTTAGGTCAAGAAGAGATTACAAGAAATAGTAAGGGTAATATAGTATTCTTATATTAAAAAAGGGGTGAGATTAGTAAATATTAGGCATACCTAACACTACTCAATGCAAATTTTAACTCAATTTCCAATGAGTTGTATCAAACTTTTAGCACAATTTTCTATTATTAATGTAACTTTACATCTATACCCTTCTTAATAGTTTGACTTTTTTGTGTGTTAATATGATTGTTAATTACATGAATCAAATTATAAGTACTTTAATCAAAATAATCTGGCGACGATAATAAGCTGATCAATGCCAACTCAAATCACCTCCCTAATCTCTTTTTAAAATCCTCCTTAGAAAATCAAAGGAACCCATCAAATCAACCACCAAGAAAACCCCACTCAATTATTTCTTAGTGAACAATCATTTACCTAACCACTACAACACAAAGACAAATTAAGGTAACCATAACCATACTAACGTTATCCAAAATTTATTTTCTTCACTATAAAAACATTAAATTAAAAATTGTTCAATAAAAAATATTTTTCTTAAATTATTTCATCAAATTCCCCGAAGAAAGCAACTCAGAGAACGCCACGTATACCCCACATTGGGTCCCACTTTCACTTTCCACCAATCACAGTTTTTTTCCCTTACCCATAGTTTTCCTTCTCTCCATCGAAATTGACTTACCATCGATCTCTTTATTTCAACAGATAATCCTTTTCCAATTAAATATTTAAAAAAAAAAAAACTTACTTATTTTAAAGATTGTACGATGATTTCTATAAATCGCATTTCATTAATTTTTCAGATCTGGGTTTTTGTGGGTTTCAATCAATCAATCTTATGATCCAAAAGTTGGTGATTGTTGAGTGATTTGAGCATCATTGTAACTTGTAAGAGTATTTTTAATTTTTTTTTTTCCAAATTTGATGAATTTGAATTAAAGTTTGGATTTTTATTGAATTTTTTTTTTTTGGGATTTATTATTCGAATATTCTAAGCGTAAATTTAGGATATAGTTTATTTTTGTTATAAAAGATTCAATAATCTTGTTTCAATTGAAACATTATTTTTTTAATTATTTGTATTAAAGTTAAAATTTTTATATTTATTTTTACAATTTTATGAAAAAATATTATCTGGGATTTGATTAGAATATGGTAACTGTAAATCTAGGAATGCTGCATTATGTATTAGATCATGTATATGGTGCATTTGTTCATAGGACAAGAATAAGCCCACCATTTTTTTCCAAAGGTTGGGGTGGAAATAAGCTTGAATTGCTTGAAAAATTGATAAAACAACTTTTCCCAGAAATTGAAGGTCAAAATTGGCCACCTAAAGTGATACAACCAAATTGGAAAACTGTTTGGGAGACTAAAACAGCTTGTCTTAGAGAAGGAGTGTTTAGAACTCCTTGTGATGATATGCTTCTTAATGCATTGCCCCCTGAAAGTCACCTTGCTAGGGTGGCTTTTCTTACTCCTAAGTCCTTTTCGCCCGAAAATATGGCTTGTGTTGTTCATCTTGCAGGTATACATCTTGTTTTCGCGGTTTTGATTGATCATTGATGGTTTGGCATGTTGGATTTGTGATTGTGGTTGTGGATATGGTAGTTAGTTTGCTTTGTAGACTGAAGTGACCGTGTTCGAGTTTTGTTGTGAATGAGGGTTTGGTTGGATGAATGGTGAATTGATGAATTGATAGAATGTTTGTGTTTAGCTCAATGTTTGACTATTGATGTCTTGCAACAATTTAGTGATTGATGCTGAAAAGTTTGATTAATTTGAGTAATTAATTTGTAGTGACCATGTTCGAGTTTTGTTGCCAATGAGGCTTTTGGTTGGATACTTCGATGAATACTGAATTGATGAATTGCTGGAATAATTGTATAACTTGAATTTAGTTCAATGTTTGACCATTGTGGAACAATGTATTGATTAATGAATTTTGATTAATTTGAATAATAGGTTGATGTAAGGGGAAATTGATTTATTTGCGTTGTTTCAAAAACATTCTTCTGTTTTGTTGATCCTGTAATTGTATGGATGAATCGTATAGCAATAGAAGAGATTATTGCATTACTGTCATTTTCAATTATATTGTTAAAAGTAAGTGATGTTCAACCATTAGAGTCGAATGTGGCCTACTAATGTGGTATGAACGAGGTAATACAATTACGTAGTGGGAAGTTTTTGTTTCTTGTAACATGTGGTCAACATGTGAGGTTGCTTTTCTAGCTATTGTTTTCCTTCTTTCTTTTCATGTCTAATAGGAATTGTTCAGCATCAGGACTTGGCAATTTGCATTATGTTGGATTTATAAATCTTTGCCTATCGCCTTGCTCTTAGCCTTTAACGTTGACCGTTAGTGGTTTGTGTTTTTTTGTGCGGAATTTTGTATGATCAATCTTTACACATCAAATCTCAGGCAACATAGGATGTGCTGAACTTTTGTGGCGTCAATGTTTTCATTCGTTGCAATCATCGTTGATCTTCTATCATTTGATATGTGCTAACAAGGTATATGGCTATTTTATAGGCACCGGTGATCATACTTTTGAACGGAGATTGCGCTTGGGTGGACCATTGCTAAAGCAAAATATAGCAACTATGGTTCTTGAGAGGTGGGCATCCCTGTGACATGTTTTGCTCCAAAATTGTAAATGTTCTGTCTTTTATTTTTGAAATTATATTCTGGAGGTGAAAGCCAACCGCCTAACCTACATTAGTCAGTCTTTTAATTTTCTAACTCCACAAGGTTAACAATTGCAGCCCTTTCTATGGACAGAGACGTCCCATGCTTCAACATGGCTCAAAACTGCATTGTGTGAGTGATTTGTTATTGCTTGGAAGGGCAACTATAGATGAATCTCAGTCTCTTCTACATTGGTTAGATGAGGAAGGGTTTGGCAAACTTGGTATATGCGGTCTTAGCATGGGTAAGTTACCTGAACTCTGAACGTTTTTCCCTCTATTACGGGGATCAAGCATATTTTATTTGCTTAAGTGAATTTGTAGTCATTGAGATTTTAGCCCTTTCTAATCCTTTCAACCTTTAATTGATGCGGCTATGAATTTTTAATCTGCTAAAACACTTAGGTCAAAAATTTTCTTTTGATGAAGGGGATAAAACATATTATACCTGTTGAACTGGAAGTTTGGTCTATATTTTAGAAGTAGCATTTTCTTGCTTGATCTTCTAAGTCTCTACTTGATCATTTGATAAAGAAATTGGCACTCCTCTGTGTTTGTTAAACTGTTAGAAGATATAAACTTCTTCTTTTCAAGGAATATTTATGCGAAAATCATTCCTGTTTCCATCTTTCCTTTAGGTGGAGTGCATGCTGCAATGGTTGGATCTCTGCACCCTAAACCTATTGCAACCCTTCCATTCCTCTCCCCTCATTCTGCGGTTGTAGCATTCTGTGAAGGTGTTTTGAAACACGCAACTGCTTGGGAAGCGCTGAGAGCAGAGCTTGCAGCACAGAAGGCTACACTGACTCCGGAAGATGTCATAGAAAGGATGAGAGAGGTGCTATCACTCACTGATGTTACGAGATTTCCAACTCCAAAGAATCCTGAAGCAGTTATATTTGTTGGTGCTACTGTAAGTCATCTATTCTCATGCTCACTCCATAATGTTTAAGTAATTTAGATCAGTAAAATTGTGATACACTCTCAATGGTTCGTATGTTTTCCTGTCTATTACCAACTTTATGTGCTAGCACAGAATCATGAAACCACCTTACTAATTAGTGCCGAGTGACCTACCTTCCTTAGGTTTGCTAATGCTTGTACTTCCAAGTAAAAGGCATAGAACTTAATTTCTAGTAGTCACATTAGGATGTTAAAACAAATTTGGATTACCAATTTTGTGCGTGTAATTTTTTCGGTTTTTGATGGTACGTCAGTTTTGGTTCCAATGCTATTGTCATGACCAAGTTCGTAAATTTCAGGATGATGGGTACATACCAAACCACTCTGTGCTTGAACTTCAGAAAGCTTGGCCAGGATCTGAGGTGAGGTGGGTTACTGGCGGGCATGTATCTTCTTTTATCCTCCACAATGGTGAATTCCGCAGGGCTATTGTTGATGGCCTTGACAGATTAAACTGGAAAGAAACTCCCTTGTGATCGATGTTGACAGTAGAGAAAATGTTATTGATTTGCAAACCTGTAAATTACATTGTTTTACATATATTTGAATGATTCATTATTTGAAATAAAATCATAGAGAAAATCGAGTTTTATTATACATGTCCGTGTGTTGTTTTGCTCTTGATTTTCATTAGTTATCGCTCAAGTATAATGTATACCTGCGGTGGACTGGTGATGTATATTGATCAGTAAAACACTATGCTTTGAAGTTGAACGGTTGGTTGAATAGATTTATTCTTCGGCTGTTGTTACTGATAACTTGCAAATTTGCAATTAAAATTAAGATTTATTGATATGCAGTACATTATACTTGGATATTAAACCTCTTAAAACAAAATCATATTCTTTTGTGCTGGACTGTAACTGCCATTTGACAAAAGACTAACTTGAGCTCTTCACTTATAGGCTCGAAAATTCTCTAAAACCCGATACCCCTAGTTCGTAGCTTTCAAGTTTCAACTGCATGCTCCACGCACTCCATCTCTTTCATCTAAGCTTAAGTCAGACTATATGATGATCATGAACTTTCCACCCAAAACTTATAAAATTCTATGGAGTACCGTTTTACCAAAAACTACAAGTTTTAGGAGGAAATTGGAAAGATCTTGTTTGGCATTACTGCGCATATCAAGGTTTTCTTTTTTAATTTAATTTAACTTTTATTTGACTTGCTATAAGAGTAAGAAAAGGTCAAACTTTAATAGTTATCGCGATTTAAACTGAGAATAAAGACGGGCAAAATTATTATTTTTTTAATATATTCTATCTCTTATTGAAAATTTTGCAACACAGTGTTGCAAAGAGTAGGAGTATTATTTTTTAAGGTTGGGTCTATGGGGTATATAAGCGTCAATATAATATAGATGGTTTAGGCTTTTAGGTTTAATCATAAAGGGAGCAATATAAATTAGCCGTCAAATTAAAGAGCTATATTAAACCAAATTACTCTTAATACTTTATCATCATCATATAGGCTTTGTTATTACTTCAATCATGGAAAATTGGAGTACTTTGCCAATAGAAATAATAGTCATTAATTAAGATTGCGGAAGACATCAAATTCTAGGAAGATTTCGTTACTTTTCGATGGATTTGTTCTTCTTCGAGAACAGCCGCTAAGAAAGCTCTTTTCCGACGTTGCGTTAATGATCATCCTTGGGTAATATTACCTGAGGTAATATCATCCTTGTTTAGTTTATTAGTAACATAACAATCATGACAAATTTGGGTAATATTTGAAAATATTGGGTGTGTTTGTTCTTCCTGGAGATTAGTCTCTAAGGAGGCTAATTTCCGAGGTTGCATTAATTAATAATAATGCGAACAACTCATCTGTTATTGATCATGATCATACACTTCCATGGTTGATGATACCTCATAAAGTGGTAATCGACTTGAAGGACCGTCGCTTTCGTTTCTATAGCCTACACACAAGGGCATGATTCGCCACGCTAATGATCACCCTAAAGTTCTCTAAGTACATTTACAACCCGTTCACTAGCTAGTTCAAAAATCGAGTTACCTGAACTTGATCAAGGTGTAAGTATTTTGGTGCAGCAGGTGATTTTTTTGATAGGTTTGTTTTATCAGCCAATCCCTCGACTACCTCTGACTTTACTGTCTTCCTTAGTTTACCTCTGATTTTTTCGTTAGCGGTCATTCTTCAGGTCTTTGGAAATTTACCAAAACATTCCATGTATATGAGCTAAATGTTGCGAGTGTTGAGGATGAGTTTAAGGAAGTCCGAAATTGGGGGAATAGATCAATTTTTATAGGTTCAATATAGTTTAGTATTCAATCTGAGTTAGGTCAATGTAAGTGCTTCGGCGAAGCTTATGCTTGTGCACACAATTTAGCCGACGGGAAGGTTGAGTGGTTGTAGCGTAGTAGTCCATTGGAAAGTGACAAGTATAAACTCACGTCGGTTATGTGGTTTGAGTCTCCTGCTTCGTCTTGTTGATTTATCACTATTGTGTTGAGTTTTACGTAGTTGAAAGGTTTTAGCTTGTGACATTAATACCGTCTCAAAACAACTTTACCAACTAATTAGGCACTTAATTAATTAATTAATTTGTTCCTAATATTAAAAAGACTAACAAGTTTGTTGTAAGACTGTGTTACGATAAAACTTTAACTACTCATGTAAATGATAGGAAATAATATATAGGAAAAATTGCCAGATGAAACCTTTTAAAAACTTTTTTTTGCCAGAATAAACCTTTTAAAATTTTTTTTGCCAAAAGAAATCTTAAACTAAATTTTTTTTGCTAGAAGAAACCTTGTAGCCTGAATCCGGTGCTGACTAAAGATTTCCGGCGTTGACCCACTTTTTCCTTTCTTGTTGCACTCTCAAATGGATATATGCACCCTCACATATATCCAACTTCTGAATTTTTCAAAAAAAAAAAAAAAATCCAACTTCTGAAATTCTCTCTCTCTTACACTGCCTCAAAATCTTAAAGTTAGATTCTGCATTCAATTTGCTGTAGACCACAATTATTAAGGTAAGGAAATTTAATTGTTTTCGTCTAACTTTTGGAAATTTATTGATTGAATTGTTCATAAATCAAGAAAGCTCAATTTTTTTTTTCTCTGTAAAATGGAGGCGCGAAGAAGGCGAAGAAGTTCGAGCAAGGGAAAAGCAAAGTCCAAGTCATCAACATTCAAGCAATGCAATTGGCGAATAATTGAGAAAAAGAAGTAAGTTTTCTGAATTTTGAGCAAACACAACAATGCCAATGGAAGAAAATGGGGAAAAAATGACAAAAACAAAGGAAGGAAAAATGGAGGGTTAATATAAGGGTTTAATGAGGGATAAAATGGAGGGAAATTAGGGAAAAGTAAGGAGGGACAATTTGGAGGGAAAATCAGAAAAGGCAAAAGAGTGCAAATAAGAATAAAGAGTGGGTCAACGCCGGGAATCCTTAGTCAACACCGGATTCATGCTACAAGGTTTCTTCTGGCAAAAAAAAGTTTTTAAAAGGTTTCATCTGGCAATTTTTCCTAATATATATTATATTGTAGTTAAACAAATTATAAAAACTTATTGGGCAATCTTTTCTACTTATAAAACTTGTTCTATTTGAATTAAACGTCTGAACTTGTTAGACTATTTTTAAAATAAAAGGCTAGAATACATTCAATGTAAATGAATTGATTAGAACTTACAGAGTATGAAACACGCGCGGAGGTTCAAGCTAAGTAAATGCAAAAAAAAACTACTTTTTCTTTTATTCTTTTTTCTGTTATCCAGTCAATTAATTACCATCATCTGATTATCTATCACTACACGGGTAGGGGTGTCAATTTGGGTTGGTCGTGTATGTTTGGGTTGACCCAATCAGATTCAGTTCATTTCAATTCAAGTTCACTCCGGTCGTTTCTTCCCTTAGGTTTAGTCCAGTTCAGTTCAAGTCATCTCAGAATTAGGTCAAAAACGTTTGTTTTAAGTTCGGGAACAATTCAATTCAACCTCAGACCATCCTGATCAGATCAATTTCAGTTCAATCTAAAACAGATCAAGTAAAACCAACTTAAAAAATGTTGCGGTCTTTTTCAGGTTAATGTTGGGCTATTTCGGATTCTCGTGAACATTTTTGTCACTTTGAAAGAAATCTAAAAATTATGTGATGAACATCCTTGTGAAATTTTAAGATATATTTTAGGACTATCTCAATAAGAGAACTAAAAAAATAGACGGGGTTTGGTGTAGTTGAATTGGAAAATAGATGTTTGATTATGATCATTGAAAACGGTTGATTAGCGACGGAATACTTTGTATATTTGAAATCGTTCATGGCAAATCACGTTGATTCTAATACATAATGTGTCAAGTTAGTCAATTTTAAAAGTAACTTCAAGTCCGGGTATCAGCCTGTGTAAGCAGACCAGTTGCAGAGGGCCCCCCAAACTTAAGTGCCCATTTTTGCTAAAGCCCAATTGTTTGTTTGTTTGAGGGTTTGGTTTATTTAATGCTAATAAAAATAAAAGTAAAGTGTTGTAGAAGTGTACACTTCTGACTTGAACGTTCACAACATTCAATAATTAAAGTAAAAAAATATGATTAAAGCTAATTAAAAGAAATCATTTAATTATCCCATAATTACTCCTCCAATATTCAATTTCCCATGATACAATATTAAAATGTTTCGAATTTCATTTACTGCTAATTAAGAAATTTTTTTTATTTTTTTTCCATAGAAGATTAAAGCTATTCTAATTAAATTGCTTAATCTTCATTTACCAACTGGCTATTCTGTAATATTTTTATTCATATTAGTTTTCAATCGATCTCAATTTAATCTTCAACCACCGAATAATTTAGTGCTGTATACGCTTTTGGATGTTGTTTGATCATACTACTCGATCCAATTTTGCAAACTTTTGTTTATGGGTAGTAAGCGTTAATCAGGTTCGAGTTAATCATTATCAACTACTTTTTTTTGTACTGCATATTTAATCAATATTATAATTGTTTAGTTTACTGTAAACGTTGTATAAAATTAGAGTTTTATTGGATTTTTTAAGGTTAAAATTAAGAGGAGGTAATGGGAGGTAATAGATATGTAGTTGGATACTTTCAACAATTTAAGCAACTTTTTGTCCAACAAATACTTAGTAATATATAAAATTAAATAAATTTAACCAATAAATTTCAGCCTAATTCAAATTAAATAAATCTTTGGTAAAATAATATATATAAACCATTACTTAGTAATATTCATTTGTGTTATAGACTTGTAGTGTTTTTGTTTTGTAAAACTAATAAAATTGTTTTTTTTTTCTAGTGTTCGGGAGCCACATGGGCGGTAATGAGATTCGATCTAGGAACACTTGGAATTGGGAGGGAAGCTTTAACCACTTGAAGTACCCCTCACTCTAAAATATAGTAAAATTGTACTTAGTGTAAAATTTTGCAATTATAAATTGCACTTTACTTTTAGGGCTCATTTTTTCCGATCCGAACAGGGCCCCCAAATTGTTTGAAACGGCCCTAAGTAACTTATTAAGTTTTAAATTGATATAAGATAAAGTAGAAATTTATTTTTACATAACATTGGATTTTGGATCATTTCAATTCATTTTCAATTCAGTTGAGGTTAGGTCTGGTCAATTGATCAAACGGGTTGCTTGATGTTCAGTTCAATTCAATTTAGTTTGACATTTTTTTAGGTTTTATACAAAACATTTTCATTTTGAGCTCTTTTCAGTTCAGGTTCAATTCATTGTCTTATAGTTCAATAATAGTTTAGGTCACTTTTAGTTCAAGTTATTTTTAGGTTATAGGTCGCTTTTGATTCAGGTTGTTTCAGTTTTAATCAAGGACATTTCAGTTAATTCAGTGAATTGTAACCCAAATTGACACTCCTATACACCGGCGATGACAATAATTATTGATTGTCCTCGACCCGAAATTAGCCTCAAATTACATACATATAGGCACGTTGTTGTTAACTGGTTTTTTGGATGTGAAGTTGAGACTTGAGAGTGGACACCACTAGTCCACTACACCAATGATGAATGTAATCTGACGTTGTTTATTTGCCTTCAGTTCCAACAATAATAAATAAAAGATTAAAAAAAAAAAATCACATTGATGAAAAGATGAACCCTACTTTGAATAAGACTTCTTTAGCCGCCTCAATTATCTAACCTACTTCCTGCTGTAATTGCTAAGAAATACATATGTTAACTAACCTTACCTCCGATGCTAATTAAAGAGTGAGAGATAACTAATTTAATTAGAGTTTCTATATATATTGATTTTAAAATATTCTAAAATCAATTCTTATTACTTATCCTTGTAATTTATTATAAATAATAATAATAATAATAATTATAATAATAATAAATAAATCCAAATACTTATCTTTGTTATTATAATGCACTGTATATATTCGTATCTGAGCTCTAGGCCATATTACATGTTCATGTAACACCAATTTTCATTAAGAATGATGAAAATTCTTGAAAAATGTTCTTGCCAAGTACTTTTTTACATTCACCTTACTACTCTTCCTTTCATCACTAAGCCAAGCTTCCTCAACCACAATATATAACCCAAATGACAAAAATATCCTTCTTAATATCAAAGATCATTTCAACCACGTCTCTGCCTTCACCATATGGGTTCCTCACACTGATTGTTGCAAAAATTGGTTCGGATTGAGTATGACGCATACATTCACATGCATGCAATTCACTAGTGGAAAAATGACCATTAGTATCGCCTTGTTACTATCATTTCTAAAAAAATATATATGATATTAAGAAAAAATTGCAACAAATCACCTTTTAAAAACTGTTTTTATTTTTATTTTTTTGCAAATTACCATCATTTATAATATTTTTTGTAAATTACCACCTTAAGGTGAATATTTTTTGCGAGATGCCACCTTAGTCATACTTTCCGATTTAGACCAAAAGTTTCTGGCATTGTCCAAGACTTATTGAGTTTTTTTTAGCAATTTTTTGTTCTATTTGCACCCCTATTCATATATGGTCAATGCTCTTCTTCTCGCTTCTTCCCATCTTTTACCCTCGTTACTTTTATCATTATTGCCTACATCCCTTTAAGCTAACTTCACTTCAACCATGGCTTTTCCAAGAATCACAATCAACACTCAAATTAAAAAGATCCAACAAAAGTTAAACATAAAACCCCATAAATATAACATTGTTGAGGGGTTGAAGAAAAAATCCAAAGTGAGTGAGAAAAATCCCATATCAAAGCCAAACAATCAACCACTTTGCATCAAAAAAGAAGGGATAGGAGGAATATTTCATACTTGTATTAGAAATTCAGAATAACCCACATCTTTTTCTCATCTAATTCGATAGTATACCCAGATAACATCCATATTTCATTCACAAAATAATTATAGGCAACATATGTTTTTTGGTGCTTATTAAGGACAATTAAAAGAGAGAAAAGATTGTTTAAAAATCATAGTTTGAGGAGAACGTGCTTTAATGGGTGTGGGATGAGGGAGAAGATCGATGAGGCATAAGGTGAGGTGGAGGAGGTGAAAGAGGGAATGGTGATGGGTGTTCATACTGGGAGGGGAGAAATGGGAAAAAGTAATAGGTAGTGGAGTTAGTGGTCAACGCGACAAACTAGTAAGTGAACATTGGAAAATAAGTCAAGGTAGTATTTTGCAACAAATTTTAACTTTAAGGTGGTTATATATAATTTTTTTTTTTTTTTAATAAAAAGTGATATTTCGCAAAAAGTCGTTTTTCAAAGATGGTAAGTTGCAATTTTTCCTACTAATATCGTTTTTACTGTTAAAAGATCATTATTAGTATCATTTTTAGGAAAAATGATAGTAATAACGATTTTTTTTTAAAAAAATTACGTTCAATTCTTTAGTCTCATTTGTAATTACAAAAAACGATGCCAACACACAATAACAAGCATTAAGAAATTTCTGAACTCTCATATCAAAAACAACTAATCCCATTTTCATTACTCTCATCTCTCATCTACAATCTCTCTCATCTCTCCGTCAAAAAAATCTCAACAAAGTTTGGATTGATATTTGTCTATATTTTATATAAAATCATAACAATTTCAACATGCATGTTTATTTTTCTAATTAAATTATTATAAAGTACAAAACTTATATAAGACCTTATTAAGCTATACAAAAATATATTAATTAAATTTAAAAATATGGTATCTAAGAAAATGTACAAATAGTTGAGATCTTACCGAAGACTTGTTAATTAGAAAGTATGTATTCTAATACTCATGCATGCATCATCCAATAAATTATGTGGTCCCAGTGAAAAAAATCTAGCATATCTTATTAGAAATTTTGGTTCAATTCAAATTGAACAAATTTTTTAAATTTTGACCTTATTAGTCAGTTAGACTAGCATTCATGCGAGTGGTGCTCATGCCTTCGTCACTTCGTGGACCGCCACTGAATTAGAGAATCTTCAAATCTTCAATTGGAGTGAAATGGTTAAATTAGTTTCTGACTAATTAAAGTAAAATTACTTTGCGATTTGCGAAGGTGAGAAAGAAGAGAAGAAGAAGACACCTCGGACCACCACTGTCCACCGTGCGACTCGTGCCTTAGTGGACCTCCACGGCTCGACCGCTCGACGAGCAACCCGCCGGTGAATATGCAGCAACTGCCGGTGAACAACAATGACCAACGAGCTTGAGACTTGAAACTTGAGTCAGAGAATTAGAGAAAGATGAGAGAGAGAGAGAGAGAGAGAGTGAGAGAGAGAGGAAAGGGGAGCATTTTCAGGGTTTGTGTTGTTTGTGTTTGTGAGAGATGAGAGAGACTGAGAGAGAGAGAGAGAGAGAGAGGAAAGGGGAGCATTTTCAGGGTTTGTGTTGTTTGTGTTTGTGAGAGATGAGAGAGACTGAGAGAGAGAGAGAGAGAGAGAGAGAGAGTGAAACACGGGTTTGAGTTTTTTTTTTAAATTAACTTCATTTTTTTGACAAGTGGTGCACGTGCACCAGTAGGACCACGTGTGGCTCCGCCATGGGAGGTGGTGAAAGAGGTAATGGTGATGGGTGTTCATAATGGGAGGGGAGAAATGGAGAAAAGTAATAGGTAGTGGAGTTAGTGGTCAACACGACAAACTAGTTGGTTAACGTCGGAAAATAAGCCAAGGTGGTATCTCGCAACAAATTTTAACTTTAAGGTGGTTATATACAAATTTTTTTTTTACAAAAAGTGATATTTCGCAAAAAATCGTTTTTCAAAGATGGTAACTTGCAATTTTTCCTACTAATATAGACCTATTATTATAGTTTTTACTATTAAAAGATCTTTATTAATATCATTTTTAGGAAAAACAGGGTAGTAATAACGATTTTTTTAAAAAAAATTACGTTCAGTTATTTAGTCGCATTTGTGATTACAAAAAACGATGCCAACACACAATAACAAGCATTAAAAAAATTTCTGATCTCTCATACCAAAAACAACAAACCCCACTTTCATTACTCTCATCTCTCATCTACAATCTCTCTCATCTCTCCGTCAAAAAAATCTCAACAAAGTTTGGATTGATATTTGTCTATATTTTATATAAAATCATAACAATTTCAACATGTTTATTTTTCTACTTAAATTATTATAAAGTACAAAACTTATATAAGACCTTATTAAGCTGTACAAAAATATATTAATTAAATTTAAAAATATGGTATCTAAGAAAATGTATAAATAGTTGAGATCTTATCGAAGACTTGTTAATTAGAAAGTATGTATTCTAATACTCATACATGCATCATCCAATAAATTATATGGTCCCAATGGAAAAAAAATCTAGTATATCCTATTAAAAATTTTGATTCAATTCAAATGAACAAATTTTTTAATTTTTGACCTTATTAGTCGGTTAGACCTTAACATATACTGATATACTCGTACAACCGGTTCAACATTGTTCAAACTCTTTGGTCTATAAATAACTTTCCCCCCCTCAAAATCTTAAGCATCAAATAAACTCCTTGTTTGTCGTTAAAATTATTTCCATGGTCCATAATGTCGACTCCTTCCAAACACTTACTTCTACTATGTTTCCTCTTTTCTTGTTACCTCACCTTCACCCTTGCCACAGACTTCCCACCTTGTAACGCCCATGACAAAGCCGTCCTCCTCAAAATCCGTGACCACTTTGGCGGCCCTAACGGCCGCCTCGAAGACTGGCAAAACAACACTGACTGTTGTTCCGAATGGAACTTCGTAGGGTGCAGCTCCAACCCTGGTGCCGAATATGGCCGTATCAACACTGTCACCATTAGTCGTGGTTGGGGTCTTTCAGGAACCATACCATCTGATTTCGGTGATCTACCTTTCCTGGATTTTTTCTCCCTAGCTGAAAATGTAAACGTCACCGGAACAATCCCGGTGTCGCTCACCAAGCTTAAAAAGCTCTACCACCTCGACTTAGCCTCGAACAGCTTATCCGAACCTATTCCAAAGAAGCTGCTCGGGCTTAAGACCCTCAAATTTGTTGATCTCTCCGGAAACAAGCTTTCCGGAGAGATTCCTCCATCTGTTTCTTCTCTTACATCGCTTTCGCAGTTTAACGCGTCGCATAATAAGCTCACTGGCAACATACCTATGTTGTCTAAGAAGTTGAAAAGCCTAGATGTTAGTTATAATCAGCTTTGTGGCGAAATTCCATCTGGGTTAAAGCATTACGGCGCTAAAAGTTTTGAGCACAATAAGTGCCTTTGTGGTGCTCCTTTGGCCGCTTGCAAGTGATGTGTTACTGTGTTTATGTACTATGTAGTATTTTGTTTCGAAGATGGAACTTTTAAGTGATCATTTTGTTGATAATTTTATTTTTTGAGTTATCATGATGTCGTTTTCATTGTGTGTACAATAAAGTTGGTCTACAACTATTCAAAGTAAGTTTATCAAGGGTAACTTTTAATTATTTTGAGTAACTTTATACTTTCTTTCTTTTAAAATTGATAATAATAACGGATTTAGACTAGAGCCCTACTGTCAGGTAAATATACAGTCCAGAATGCTCAACATAAGCACTGATAGTAATAGCGGGTTTAGACTGGAGCCATATTGTCAGGTAAATATACAGTCCAGAATGCCCAACACAAGATACTCCTAGATGTTCGTTGTAAGGATTGAACCCAGGGCTTGTCCCTGACATCCGAACAGGGCCAGCACTGGGGCGGGGCGAGCGGGGCCCACGCCCAAGGCTCAAAAAGTTCAAGTCCATGCATCAAGTAAATAAGCTTTATATATATTACTCGTACACATATAACAACTAGAACAAGTTGGCTTAGTGGTAACTATGAAGGTTTTGGGAAATTCCCATAATCCTACTATTAATCTTACCAATTTATCATCCACATTAAATCCCAATCAATATATTCTCAAAGTTTTAGGAACTCAATAATAATTATTTTAAGGGATAGTTTTTAGCTGTTTTGAACATTACTTAAACTCTATATTAATTAATAATTAAATAGATGATTTATACAAACCCATGGCAAAAAAATCAATTCATATGTATTTTTTAAAAACTTTAATTTACATCTAATCCCTTTTATTTTATTTTCAAGTTATAAAAACTTGAAATGAAAACATTTACTACCCATATTAATGTTAGAATTTTCTTTTCAAAACACTTAATATAATTTTTTTAAGAATCCTTAAGGTATTATGCAAATATAATGTGTACTATTACATATTTTTAAATGAATTTATTTTTTTAAATTAAAACATTTCTCGTTTTTGTACATGCGTTTTTTTGTCATAAAAAACACCGATAGTACTTTTAAATTAGTTTTTGGGAGCCATATTTACTAATTCGCCCCGGGCTTCTAAAATCTCAGGAACGGACTTGCATCCGAAGGCCTTGACCTATAGGCTAAACCCACTTCCTTAAGTAACTTTATACTTGTTGTGCACTAACAATATCTTCCCGCGGATACATTTCAGAGTTGTCAATAAAAGATCATAAATTAAGAAGCTAAGGCCAAGTTCGAATATAGTACTTGCTTCTTCTTGTGCTCTTCATTTTGACATAATAGTAATATTGTTATATGTACTCCTTCTCCTTCCTTGTTTGGAACATTTGCAATTAAATACATACATAGTACTCCTTAATTCAGTAGCTCTCAGCTCCTATCATATTGCTAAGTAAACCTATTATGTACCATCAAATCATACTCAACGGGGAAATCAAAAGTTATGTTTATGTTACGTTTGAAGCTATCAAGCTGAGGCTAAAACTTCAGGAGCTTTAGACGCTGAGCCTACAGGGCGTCGTACCCAGCTTTGTCGCCACTGAGGCTAGTGATTAACTATCTACATGTACATATTGTACACTACTTTCTCATTTACATACATTGAGTTGAATACTGCTTCGTGTATCACAGCATTGTGATAAATATATATATGATCGATATATGATCACTAACTTAGAAGATAGATCAGCTCGTGACATGTTGAAAATACTTTGGTCGCTAGAGGTATGTAAAGAACAATTAAAATTTAGTCAATTTCTTTGCCGGTATTTTTTGACCAATCCAAAAGAGTTGTAAATGAAACGAAAGCACTCATTAAATAAGCTAAGGTCAATTGTTTCAACTATATAGGAATTTAGGCGTAGAAGATCGACATTAAGTGCAAAGTCCCCAAAATCATGTGTCATCTTTGCCGAATTAGGCTCTGTTCTCTTCACGGGATTATAATCCCGGGATTATAATCCCTATCCATTCCATTCCATTCCAATCCATTCCATTCCCGGGTCATCTATTCCATTCCCGGGTTATCCATTCCAATCCATTCTAATCCCGGCAATCCATTCTAATCCATTCTAATCCCGGCAATCCATTCTAATCCCGACAATATATTCTTGAAAATTTAAATCTTAATTAAAATTAAATTTTTAATTAAACTCTTGAAAATTTAAATCTTGACGACACAATAATGTTCATAACAAATTTGCTTTTTTTTACTACATTTTTGTTACATAATAATTTACTGTAGATACAATATCTATCCTAACAAGTAGATAAAGAAGTGCTTCAATTATCCTCGTATATTTCTTCCTCCTCTATATCATCATCATCTTGGAACCTCATATTTCCAGCACACACATCTTGCCATATTTCATCTGCAATATTTGCACGAATGTCTCGCATTAACATTGTTTGTGTCGGATTAGTGAAATATAAATCAGCTACACATTCAATATCTTGGGGACCATGAGAAATTGGAATCCCTAACTTGTCTAATCGAATGAAATTATGTAAAGTACATGTTGCCACAATTATAGCCAATTGATACATTTCTTCCATTTGTGGCATCATTCTTAAAAATTTCCACCTTTTTTTCAATACTCCAAAAATTCTTTCAACTGCATTGCGTAATGACGAATGTTGGTAATTAAAATTCTCTAATTTTCCATCTGGAGGACAACCATTTTGAAATTCAGGAGTGTGAAGTCTCACACCTCTTTCAAGATATGGACTCAAGTATCCCGTAGTATTTGGATATCCAGAGTCCACAAAATAGCACTTGCCTATTCATGCAATGAACAATGTCATTTCATTGTCTTTTCACAACTATTTGACGACAAATTGATTGGAACTAAACTGACCTGAATTGATTAGAGCCGAATCGAAACAAACTGAAATTAAGCTGAAATCAACATGCAATTTTTTTTATTTGGAAATAATAATAATAATAATAATAATAATAATAATAATAATAATTTCAATGTTAAAAAATAATTACCATTTTTACAAAATAATAAAAACTAATGATAATAATAATCCCAGCAATCCATTCTAATCCGTTCTAATCCCGGCAATCCGTTCTAATCTCGGCAATCCATTATAATCCATTTTAATTCCGACAATCCATTCTAATCCCATCCATTCCATTCCATTCCAATCCAATCCATTCTATTTCATTCCGTTACATTCCATTCCAGCCAAATCCCGTGAAGAGAACAGAGCCTTAGTGCAATTGGAACGGGATTATCCATATCTCTAGATCCTACATGCAACAATCCAACAAATGAGAGCTTAATCTATTAATTATTTCAATTCATGCATATGGCTGGACTCCTAAATGCATTAGATCACACCTAATATTGATTCATTTTGACTTCCTAGAGATAAATAATAATGAACTCAAAAAAAAAAACAAACTATAAATAGTCTAATAGAGTATATAAACTTTTCTTAGGCCTCAGCCATTAAATTGAGTTAATCCTCTAATATGTTATTAGAGTCAGCATAACACAAAGGTTACAGATTCGATTCTCATCCACCCCTCCTTTCTTAGTGGAATTATTAAGCTCTGGTTTTGGTGGGCCTCATACGTTTTTAACCATCAACTTAAACTTTTAGTTGGGTTGATTCTCTAATATAGTCTCACTTATCTTCATCATTAGTCACCCAATACAAAATTCTTTCTAACATTTTAAGTATCTTAGTTTACAATAATGCAGATATATGCACTACTTCCTATCCTACTCTATGTATCTTATTTCACCCTTTCAATTAGCACCGATCTCCCATCATGTAACGACCACGACAAAGCGGTCCTCTTCAACATCCGGGACCACTTCGGAGGCCGCGCCGAAAGGCTAACTCAGTGATTGGAAAAACGACATCGACTGTTGCTTTGATCGGAGCTATGTTGGGTGCGCCTATTGCCCTAGCGCAGGTGATGACTACGGTCAATTAGTGTGATTGCATTCAGCTGCGGTATAGGTCTTTTAGGAACCATACCATTTGACTTTGATGATCTTACTTACCTTACCGCTCTCTCAATTGCTGAAAAAATAAATGTCACCAGAACAATCCCAATGTCGCTTAACAAGCTCAAGAAGCTTGATTCTCTTGACTTGAGCCTAAACAGCTTATTTGAGCATATTCCCGATAAGCTGTTCAGAATCAAGACACTTAAGAATATTGATCTCTCCGGAAATCAATTTTACGGAGAGACACCGTCATTCGTGTCTACATTATCTTCCCCTTTTCTTATTAATGTCTCCAACAACAAGCTAACTGGCAACATACTCAAATTGCCTAAGAGTTTGAAGGATCTTATATGGTATCAGTGCCAGTGTGGCATAAAGTTCATGGGTTTGAATTTCATTTACCTCTCCCTTCTAAGTGAAATTATTAAGCGCAGGGTATGGGGGGCACACGCTACATCCACACTTCAAACCTAACGGACTCTCATGTAATAAGGGGGCGTGATAAAGTGCATAAACTATTCTTGGAGCTCAACCATCAACTTAAAATTTTGGTTGAATTGGTTCTCTAATAAATATTAGCTATAACAAACTTTGTGCTCAAGTTCCTTCCAAATAGAAACATTTTAGCTCAAAAAGTTTTGCTCATAATAAGTGCCTTTGTAGTCCTCCTTTCGCAAATGCTTGTAAGTGAAGGAAGTGATCGATCAAGACTCAAGAGTAGACATACGTAGTTTCAACTTTTATATCAAGTTGTAGTGATGCTTGCAAGTAAACGTTGACTTATTTCATGATTGGGAATTTTGAAATAAAACCCATAAAGTGGTAGACTTAAATTGACTCTAGTGGAGTGAAAGTAGATTTAAATTATGGAGTAAAATATAACTAATAAATCAGTAGGGACCAAACTACCAAATTACATTTTTCTGCATGTGAAACGCTAACATATAGAAATGGAACCTTGCATTTATTTTGGCATACTTAACATTTTCCAACATACGTACATTTGGCACCATAATGAAAAGATCCTACATAACTTTCACATTTTCTGACAACAAACTCAAACCTTTACGAAATACTATTAGCAACTTGTAACTTTGAGTAGAATGCACGGATGCACCATCGTGAAAAGTCACGAGAACCATCACTTGCAAGGAGGCAGCGGAGTCCCACACAGGCAACGGTTATGGAAAAATGAGTATTGATCAAACTGGGGGAGCTGTCCCCCAGTCGGAATTTTACCACACAACCGGTTGTAACTTACGTTGAACCATTGTAGACTAGACAGTCTCGCCAATGAAGGCGGGATGCTACCATATATCTTGTTATGATTTAAATCAATAACTTCAAGACCTGAACTCAATCGAACTGTACTGAAATTGAATTTCACCTCGTTCCTTGATAAGTCAATGACCCTTGTATTACTTTTACGAAACCAAGATGAGGGGTCCCCAATCAATTTGTTACGTGAGAGATAAATTTGGTACACGTTACCTAAGGACTTAGGAATAGGACCAGACAATTGATTGTGTGATATATCAACTGTAACATTACTTAATTTAAAGGAGTTGAAGAAGCTCTCCGGGATTGACCCGGTGAGCATGTTTCGACTCAAGTAAATCTCATAAAGATTTGGAAGCAAAGCGACCGAAGGTGGGATGGAACCCGTAAGCATGTTAAAAGATAGGTCTATGAACCGTAATTTTGTAAGTCGGCTTAAAAATGAGGGAACCGGGCCGGTTAAATTATTATTATCGAGTCTAAGAAATTCAAGATTTTTAAGTTTGGTAATTGCTTTAGGAATTGGACCCGTGAGGTCAGGTAATTTTCTAAAGGTAAGTCGTTGCAGGTACGGAAGGTTGCCTATGGCATCCGGTATCTTACCAGGGACTCGGCCAGCAAAAACCGATAACGTAACGATGCGATGAGTGGTCCGATCGCACTCGATCATATACCAATCCGCACAACAATCGGTTTGGTTGGTCCATGAGGCAAAGTGGTAAGGGTTGCCAAAGGATTTCTTGATTTGTAAGAGTGTGGCTTTGTCTTTTGGGTTGCATAGCTCTGAGGTTAGTGAAGGAGTAATTAAGAGGATATTGTAAAGAAAAAATGACAAGTAAAAGGAGAAGGGGATTTTGGAGTTCCACATTGTTGTGCGTGTGTGTGTAAGCTAGAGATTTTGGAATATGATGGTGGATATAATGTTTGTTATAAAATGAGATACTACATGAACATCACATGCTCTATATATATGATCCATTGGTCTAATATGAATATACTTCTCCCGTTTTTTTTAATTCTTATATTACTTATATATTTTTAAAAGAAAAGTTTTAAATTACTTACTACATGCTACATTTTCCTTTTGAGTTTGTGGTTTCTACTCAAACAACTACTTTTACAATTTTATGTTTACTTTTGTCATCTTTACCAATAAATCAATTATCTTGTGACTTTACCTTTAGTTTTGTCATTTTCTTCTTTAATATTCCAATTTATTTTCCATTCATTTCGTATAGTTATGGTCTCTATATATTTATTATCTTGCAAAAATTTCACTTGCAGCAAATAAATAAATAACATCAAATATGCTTAGGGTCTGTTTACTTCAGCTTAAAATCAATTCAGTTCAGCTTAATTCAATTCAGTTCAGCTCTTTAATTCTCTTATTTTGCTATTCATTAATCTTTCATAAAAAACTTTCAATTCAATTCAGTTCAATTCAATTCAGTTATTTTCAATTAAAGTAAACAGACTCTTAGTATAATATGGCAGGATGAACTTATGATTATGATTTATGAAGTGCACTTTACAAATTTGCATGGTTGCAGTTTTCTTTGACCAGTTGTTTTAAATAAGGTTTGCTTTGACTGGCTATGTGGTGGAGAAATGTTGTTGCAACGTCAGGGAATCACAGGTACTATTATAGGCTGCATGCGTGAAAATTTTCAAAGTTCTCATCTTAAGTCTTCGTGCTAATGAAGTAATGAGAAACTAGTTTTGAGAAATGAGAAGAGACTAGTTCGATACACAGACTTTATTAGACCCTTCAATTTGGGTGAAGACCGTCAAAATTAGGGAGTAATCGAAATTAGGTAATTAGTGATCTGATTTAACTGCAGTGACGATGAAATAACAACTGAATAAGTGAATTGTATACATTATGATAATTGAAATGAGTTTAACTAAAATGAAATCAAATGCACTAAACTAAAATATCAAAAAATTGAATTCAATTGAAATAAATTGAATTAAAATTATTTAATTAAATTTGGATAATTCAAAATTGATATAATGTAGCCTAAAATATAACCTATGTTGATTATTTGACCCAAATGTTAGTATGAATTAAATTTCCCACCAAAATTATAGTGAAAAAAGTATTCCCCTCCTCCGAAAGTGAAAAATACACTTTCCTCCCAAATTTTAGTGACATTAATTTTTGTTAAGTTGAAATAAAATAAAGTTATAACAATTAAAATCTAACTGATTAGGTACAAACTGAAATCAACTGAAGTATAATGGCTTCTTAATTAATTGAACTGAATTGAATTGAAATAAAAAATTAACTGAATTAAACTAAAAAGAAAGCAACATTAGCTAAAATTAATTGAACTAAAACAAATTGGGTATGGTATAACTAAAACTGAACTGTTAAACTGTTTGACAGCTCTAGACTTTATAATATATTGGTTACACAAATTTATCCCTACGTGTCTTATTATATTCGTAAGTGTTGTTTTCTAAGAATCGTATGATAAAATCTTGCTAGAAAGCAAAATGATATACTTCTAAATATATCCTGAAGATACGTTGGAACTAAATAATTTTGAAGTACCATTGCATTTTGCATTTTACTTGATTTGATCATCATTTTAATTAGTTGAGATGGCCAGAATTCCATCAGATTGCATAGGTGATATGAAACGGGGAGAAGAAAAATAGAAAATGAATTAGTCTTGAAATCGTACCAATCAGATCGTCGCTTTTGATTATGTAGATCGAGTGCTTACTACTTTAAACTGTTGAAGTTTCGAAGCTTATTGTTGAAATATTCTTTAAAATCTACCACTCTAAAAATTTCTTATAAATTCGATTTTTATGCCATACACAAAGCACATACTAACGCACAAACGACTATTCCTTTATTTAACGTCGATAACCAAATTACCAAGGCCCAAGAACATTACTCATTCACGTACTGCAGAATTAATTGGAAAACTCTAGGAAAACATGTAAATTCACTTGCATGGGTGCAACGGTGCACCACAAAGACACTTGTTGTGGCCAAATCGAAAAGGTTTAAACCGCTTCAACCGCCTCCCAGTAGGGATCCGGCCACACAACTGATTGTAGCTCACATCAATGAATTGTAACGGAAGCTGACCTAGTCGTCTTGGGAGCGTGCCATATATCTTGTTGTGTGCCATGTCAACGCCCTTTAGTCCTTTGGGCAAATCCACATTGGTGAAATCAAACTTGAAGTTGTTTTGCCTAAGTATGATGGTGTCAAGAGGCTTATCCTTGGCAAACAAAAATGAAACATCACCCGTAAATTGGTTTTCGGACACGTCTAAGGTTGTTAAATTAGCATGGCCCAATGACTTTGGGATGGTTCCTGATAATTTATTTCCAAACACTTGAATGGTTATAGCACTCTTAAATGATCCAAAGCTCTCAGGAATTGAGCCAGTTAGCCTGTTTCTGCAAAGTGAACAAATAATATATATATGTTAAGTTAGCTTGAATGGTTAGCTTGTTTCTGCAATAAGTTATATGTAAAGAGCTTTTCCTACACAATACGACAAAAACTATTAACTCGAATCTCTTTTTACATTGATCGAAATATATTACTGACCGATTTTTACATTCTGTCACAAAACTTGAGAAATTTCAGGATGAAACATTGTTAATTATGCGTTATCTTTATAATTTGTTCCAAAGTACAAGATATCAATTTTTCAATTTTTATACTTTTGTATATATATATATATATATTAATTTCTAATACCTAATGATAACAAAACAACATATTATAATGATTTAAATTAAAGTATGCCTCTTGAATTGTGAAAAAACAAAATTTTAGTGACCAATCTCACTCTCTTTTTAATTTATTCCCTTACAAGGGATAAACAACCTCAATGCAAATTTGCAATCATGCATATGAATACTCATTGCAAATTGCATGCAATAATATAGCTCCAAAACTTCAATAATTTTGTGAGGAATCTAATACGTAGTATATAGGATCATGCATTGGTACAACACTACAACGGTTACATGTTACATCAAGAAATCGAAGAGTACGTATTGCTTTTTAACGATAGTGGTCCATGCACTTTGAGAGTTTCAACTTTGAATAACTAGTTTTACGTAAACACAAAAAATTGTGGGTCTTGAGAGCATCTATAATCGTCAAGCCTTTTAAATCGTCTCTTTACTTTTTTTTTTTTTTTTTTTTTGACACATCATTTTGTACTAACTTAGTTATATTTTCTACCCAATTTGACATTACACAATACTTTTTTCCTCTAAAATTAGAGGAAATGGGGTTATAATTACTTGCAATTTAGAGAAAGTGTGTAGTGGCAATAAATACTTAAATTATAGAGAATTAAAAGTAGAACTATTGATGCAACGCACTACTTAACTTTTTTGAGTTTTAAATGTGATAGAAATAATATAACATATTTCTCTATAAAAATATTTCCTAAAATTAATTATAAACTTTAAAACCAAGAAGTCTTTCCGAAGCGCGACACCACCTATTTTGCTACATATATCTCAAATAATTAGGTAAGGTTACCATTTAACTTACTTCTCCAAAAAATGGATAATCTCCCACACTATTTTGGAGGTCATTTGGGGGGCTTATTGGTCTAAATAAACATTATTTATATTCGGCTTGACATAAACTTAATCATACATATAGCTCAAACATAGCATGCTTCGCTTGACTAGTATTCAAAGCCTCAACTACCAGTTTAATTATTTGGTTGAGTTGATCCTCTAATATGATGTCAGTAGCGCGCAGCGTGACAAATAGGTCACAAGTTCTATAATGCACGTAATTATACATAATTTTTTTCATTCTAGCTAGTTGTTAGATTCTTTTGAGTATACATATCTTCAATATCATCTTATTAATTTTAACACATGCAAGCAACTGATAATTAAGTAAACTATTAGGATATTAGAGATAACTGAGCTAGGTTTTCAATATAAACAATTAAAGATACTCAATGTGAAAATAAAATAAATTAGTAATTCATAAAACATAAGAAACAATATGATAATGAAACAAACCTAAAGAGATCAAGCTCAAAAAGGTTAGGAAGGAGTGACAAAGAGGAGGGTATAGGGCCAGTGAAGCCATTATCGGAGAGATCAATTATTTGAAGACTTTTCATTTTACTCAAGAATTCCGGGATTGGCCCGGTGAGCTTGTTGGAGTCAAGAATAAGGTTTTCGAGCCTAGTGAGTTTAGTGATGGCCCGAGGAATCGGGCCAGTCAAATTTTGATTTGAATAGATTCGTAAACTTGTAAGGTAGGGCAAGTCCCCGATTATTGAAGGGATTTGCCCTACTAGGTCTTCGCCATAGGCAAATGTGAGTGACATAACACGACCGGGGTTGGCCTCGTCATCACACCCAATGTCATTCCATTTGCAACAATCGGTTTTAGGGTTCCATGTAGAGAAAGGTGAGGCATTGTTGAAGTGTTTCTTGATTTGTAAAAGGACCTTTTTGTCATTTGGGTTGCAAATTTTAGAAGATTGTGTAGGGTTGATGAGAATGAATAAGAAAAGGAGATGAACACTAAGTAGAAATGAGATTTTTGGTGGGTTTTTCATGGTTGCTTTCATTTGTTGCTATAAATGATTGAGGAGAGGGGTGCTTTTAAGGGGAGTGTCACTGGGCTATTTATAGATTTCAATTAATTGGAAACACATAAAATGTATTGTTATAGTTGCAAAATTTTAACATAGATGATTCCATTTAATTTAATTATAGAATTGAACTTTGATAATCAACTACATGTTTATTATAGTATAGTGCATACTACGGAGTACTATACTATATGGAGTAATCTAGCTTATGCATGTGCGATTATTTGCATTAAAAAAAAAAGTTTAGTCAGCAATTATTTTAGGATAACAAGCACTTGGGAAGTTGGGTTGACAGAATTATAAACTGTATGTAAATCTCATGTTGAAAAATGAGAAAGAATGAGTGACATATAAGTTTAGGACGTTACTTTTTATATTACCAATTACTTTTATAATATAACATAGTTGGACTTGTATGTTTTTCTTGTGCTAAGGAGCCACAGGGGCGGAGATGAGAATCGATCCCAGGATCTCCTGGAATCGGGAGGGAAGCTTTTACCACTTGAGCTACCCCTCACTCTCATAGTTGGACTTGTATGTGATCATTTACTCCTTCATAACAATTCTATGATTAGGCCAAATGGCGTGTGGCCCATAGCAAAGAATTTACGTAATTTCAAATAAAATAAAAAAGAAAAAAAAAAAAAAGAAAAACCGAGCGCAATAGACTTTTTTAGCTCACTATTATTTATCAAATCACAATGAAGAATTAGTAAGTCACATAATGAAATTTAAATTCTAATCAAGATATACATACTCAGGTCATAATAGCTACCTAGTTTTCACTTTTCAATGTGTGTGTTGGGGGTTGTTTCAAGTAAGCTATGTATGTTTCATTGATCATATAATTAATGCATATTTCACGCAAAAAATAACTGGTACAACTAAGTGGGAAACATTTATTTATTTAATAAAATTAAAAAACAGCAAAAAATTGGGTCGCTTGTATAATATAACATCTCATTAAACTCCACTACCACAAGATCCTTCGAAATGAAATACCCACAAGGTGTCAATTCGAGTTATCGGTACAGGTTAGAGTTGACCCAATCAAGTTCAATTCGGGACATATCAGTTCAGTTTAACTTTGGTCGTTTTGTCCCTGTGGTTCAATTCAATTCAGTTCAAGCCATTTTCGGAGCAAGTCAAAACAGTTTAATTACTATTACTTCGAAAACAATTCAGTTCATGCTCGGATCATGATGGTCATATCAACTTCAGTTCAATCTAATACAGGTCAAGTAATGAAGTAAGGGCCTGTTTACTTCAACTAAATCAGTTCAGTTCAGCCCAACTCTTCTTTTATTTTGCTAATCATTATTTTTGCTAATTAATTTGTTCCTAATATTATTTGTTCGTAATATTATTTGTTCATATTATTATTATTGTTGTTGTTATTATTTACAAAAATATTATTATACCACACAAGGGGATTATTATTCACAAAAAAAATATAAAGATGTATTACTGGTTTTTATTTCATAAAAAGAAAAAAAATAATAGTAGATTAATATCAAAATTATTATTATGTCATTACTCCATAGTTAAAAATCATTGATAATCCGTAGTTAGAAATTAATAGTCATAGTCAATCCATAAAAATTATAGTAAAAAAATCAATAATAATAATTAAAAATCAATAGTAAAAAATCAATAATCGATAGTTAAAAATAAATAATCAATAATTAAAAATCAATAATCATAATTATAATTTATAAATCAATAGTTAAAAATAAATAATCCATAATTAAAAATCATTAATCCATAATAAAAATTTTCAGTTCAGTTTAGTTCAGCTGTTTTCAGTTGAAGTAAATCGACCTTAAAAGTAAGTTAGAAATATATCATGGTCTTTTTCGGTCATGATTGGATTATTTCGGATTCTAGTGGGAACTTTAATTTTGTGTCTCTTTGATGCAAGTTAAAAATTATTTTGATGAACTTTTAAGATATAATACTATGTCTTGGTAATTTATATTAATCGTGTTTCCTATTGATTTTAGTGTATTTGACACATATAAATAATTATTTAATTAATATATTTAAAAGCTTCTACGTGTAAGTTCACATTGATTCAAATATACAATATACTGTGTCACGTTAATTAGCTTTAAAAGGAAATTATTAAGTTATAAATTATTACACGGTAAAATAAAAATTTATTTTTACATAAGATTGAGTTTTGGTCATATCAGTTCATTTCAGGTTGGGTTAGGTCAAAAAATCAAACAAGTTACTTAATATTCAGTTCAATTCAGTTTGGTTCGTCCTTTTTTCGGGTTTTGTACAAGTTAATTTCAGTTTGAGTCATTCTCAGTTCAGGTTCAATTCAATTCAATCCATTGATTTATCAGCCAATAACAGTTTCGGTCACTTTCCGTTCAAGTCATTTTCAGTTTACAGGTCGCTTTCAATTCAAGTTATTTCAATTTTAGTTAAGGACAATTCAGTTAATCGAACGGGTTGTAACTCAATTTAACACCCCTACTCACAAGTTACATGAACATGCATTTTTTTAGGCCAAAAGTTTAATTTTGACAAAAAAATTACGAGAAATTGTTACATTTGCACATTGGATTCCAAAATTCCATATTTCCACTCGATTGATAGTCGAATGAAAAATTCATGAATTTGTGTTTTTTCTATAATTCCATATAACACATGTTTTCCTTCGTTTATTTCTATAATAATTGCAGACTTTATTTAAATAATTAAATTAAATAAAGCAGTTTTTGTGGAACAAAGCATCCCATGAATAAAAATTAAAAAGGGGTAATGGATCATCATTACGTTTAGGATAGTACTCATTTAGGATAGTACTCATGATGGCCGAATAGATATTTTAAAGGACAACCAAATCTAATGAAAATGAACTGCACTTGCATATATAATCATACTCCCTCCGACTCAAAATAGTTGCTATTATTTGACTTTTTTTACTATTCATTTAATTCCTTTGACAATCTTTTGGTTCATGTACGTATAAAAACATAGTTATATAAGATATTATTTGATTCGAGTATACTTTCCAAATATATAATTTTACATGTATAAAATTAGAGATATTAATGTTTAATGTATTCCTCAAAAATCGTGTAATAATGAATGTAGCAAGTAAGAAAATACAGATGAAGTAAATAATGAATGGATCAGATAATGAATAGTAACATCTTTCATTTTTTTTTAATTGCTATATTCACTTTTTCACTACATCTTCAATAAATAACTTCACCAAAAAATAACATTTCGAGTTAAAAAATATATATTTGTAAAATATACATCAAGACAAATCAAACAAGATACTATATTTTTCATTACATATAAAATGCTAAGATAAATCAAAGTTACATTATGAAAAGTGTCGAAAACCCCTAATGTAGCAAGTAAGGTCATGTTCTCCTCGTCTTATTTTTGCTTATCTGAACTTATTTTTGCTGAACTGAACTTATTTTTGCTGAACTGAACTTATTTTTGATGATCTGAACTTATTTTTGTTGAACTGAACTTATTTTTGCTAATCTGAACTTATTTTTGTTAAACTGAACTTATTTTTGCTGATTTGAACTTATTTTTGCTGAACTGAACTTATTTTTGCTGACTTTGTTTTATACTAATTAAAAATTATAGGGCAATTATATACTATAATTGAATTTTATTTAGGTGAAAATAATTGATTTATTATAATCTCTAAATTATATATAATCTGATTTTTTTCCTCAAATTTCAAGAATCTTATGGACAAAGGAATGCACACTATTTTATCATATTCTTTTTAGTATCATATAGTTTCCATGTATTATAATATTATCATATATCTATATTAACATATATTTATTTTCATATAAAATAATATATTTCCAATTTTCCATCAAAAATATAAAATCATATGTAAATATCTTTTTACATATTATTTCCATACAATACATATTTTCTTCAAAAATGGTACCTAAATATTTTTAAAATTATATTCTACTGTTTTTATACCATAATTTCTTATTTAAAAAGATGTGCACATATAAATATCCATGTACAAATTAATTTGCATAATACATATAGATTTTTGATTTTTTTTAACTGAACTTATTTCTGCTGATCTGAACTTATTTTTGCTGAACTGAACTTATTTTTGCTAAAAATAAGACGAGGAGAACATGGCCTAAGTTATTACTGAGGAAATATATGCAACAAGATAAAATCTGATTATTTGAAACAAATAAAGAGTTGCCTCAAATTAAACGCACATTTTTTTTGTATATTTAGGTTCGGTTTTGAACAAATACTTATTTTTCCGTAACAATGATCGCTTCATCAAACACCTTTTGTACTACGAGCAATTTTCAGGGTAATTAATTAAAGCTTTTTAGTAACCTTAAAGTAATTAAAATGTAGGAGGAGACACATTTTTAGAAAGACAACTTTTATAATGAAGACATGAAGTAGTTAATATATATATATATATTAACTAAATTTTTCAATCATTTATATTATACAACAGCTCAACTATAACTTACTATGTACAATGAAGGGGGAAATTTTTGTTCAATTGATTAAAATGAGCTAAATTATTTGGCTTCAAATCACAAAAATTAAAAACTTGCCTTTGGTTGTACTAACTTGCAAGGCATAACCAGTTGTAACATATAACATTTCAAATCTTTCTAGAGGTAATGAAAAAGTGTATTGCCTTACTTTCATTAAAATATTTTTGGCTATTTATACAACACTAATTAGGATTAGCTAAGGTTAATAATGTAATTAACTAATTAAACAATATTTACATATTATGTGCATTCTAACAGGTAACAATAAAATCAATATACAAATGTATAATACGTCGCCTTGCTTTACTCTGTCATTCCATAATGTGAGAGTTTCTTTCGACAATTATGGCAAAGATAAAAAATGGAAGGAGTAATAATACAAAAAATGAACACGAATTTTTACAAACTTGTTTGGATCATTTGACAATAGGGCCTTATTACAAGACAATATTAATATAATGCTTCATAATATTTGCCAAAAAAATTAAAGTATAACAATGACATGCCGTACAAGGACCATATTACGTTGTCGTTCTAGTGCATGATTGCATGCATGCCTTCAACGTTTGAGCTGGTGTCGTTTCATACTGCTCATTTTTGGATGGAAGGATTCCCCACATCTAACAGTGAGATGTTTAAGGAAATATATCACATAACGTTTTTTAAATATATGCAAAATACATAGACATATACACTAACAATGCAGCCCCTATTTTTGCATATATTTATAGAAACGACATGTGATATCCTCCTTTTTAAATATCTCACTATTAGAGAGTGAGGGTTAGCTCAAGTGGTAAAAGCTTCCCTCTCGGTTCCAGGAGATCCTGGGATCGATTCTCATCCCCGCTCTTGTGGCTCTCTAGCACCCAAACAAAAAATATCTCACTGTTAGATTTCAGAAATTTCTCTTTTTAGATGTGGGGAACCCAAAACTTTGAAGGGGGTACCCACTCCCTTATTTTTTTGACTGCAAATCTAAATACGGGGTAACATTTCTGCACTTCTAGAGTAAATAATTTTTAAGACACGTTTTTATACTATAAAAATAAATTGTTTTTTATTTATACCTGACCCACAGATATATTATATCTTGTATGGACCACGAGCTACAATTATTGAAGACCCTCCTTTGCTGAAAAGTGGCCACCCTTAGCCCCCCTAGCACCACACAACTACGCTGGTAAACAAAGTAAAGGCTTTATCGATATAAAGTATATTTATTTATTAAAATTGAATTTTTTTAGTATTTGAAGTGAGTAAGTTTATGGTAATTAAAGCTGATTTTAATAAATAAAAATGTAATTTTAAATTCGTTGTACATAGTTATTATACATTGAGTGTATAGTATGTAAAACTCTCCATTGTTTTAAATATCTACTATAATTAATACTCGTCATTTCAAGCAACCAAAGAGCAATTGTTATACTAAAACAATCCTACAAATACCTCTCTTAACAGTTGCTAGCTTCCCGTACAAAATAAGCATATAAAACCATAATACTCTACAATGATGAGTAACCACCACCTCTCCCTCTTTGCCACCACTCTCCTCCTCCTTGTCACCGCGGCACTCTTCGCGGAACTCTGCCACCCGGAAGACAAAAAAGTTCTCTTCCAAATCAAAAAATCCTTCAACAATGCCTACGTGTTCGCCTCTTGGACTCCTGACACCGACTGTTGTGATTGGTACTTAGCCTCATGCGATGAAAGAACACACCGCATCACCTCGCTTGCCGTCGGTAAAGACGATGAAGTATCGGGCCCTATACCCGACACCGTCGGAAACCTCCCATATTTAGAACAACTCATTTTCACTGACCTCCCGAACCTTAACGGTCAAATTCCAAAGACCATCTCAAAGCTTAAAAACCTAAAAACCTTATGGCTTAGCCATAACAACTTAACTGGTTCAATCCCCGACTTTATTGGTCACCTCAAAAAGTTAACCTACATAAACCTTTCTGTTAACAAACTTACTGGTCAAGTGCCTCCTTCTCTTTCGTCACTCCCAAAGCTGGGTGCGCTCTTCCTAGAGCGCAACCAGCTAACTGGCCCCATCCCTGATAGCTTTTCTGAGTTTAGTAAAAACCCGAATTTCTACCTTAAGCTTGCTAAGAACAAGCTTTCAGGACCGCTCCCAAAATCATTGGGAGCAGTTGATTTTTCCGTGTTAGACCTTTCTAGGAACATGTTAACGGGTGACGCCTCGATTTTATTCGGTAAAAACAAAGCATTACAAAGTGTGGATATTTCTAGGAATAAGTTTTCGTTTGATATCACAAAAGTAGAGTTCCCTAAGAACTTGGGTGTTCTTGAGTTAAGTCATAACATGATTTATGGGAGTTTACCAATGTCATTGGTGAAGGTTACATATTTTCAGCAATTTAATGTGAGTTATAATCGATTGTGTGGTAAGATTCCTACGAGTGAGGGGTTGAAGAGGATTGATAAATACGCTTATGCTCATAACAAATGTCTTTGTGGCACTCCCCTACCTCCTTGCAAGAAATAATGCCGATGATCATCGAGTACTAGTACTAGTTAGCCTCAAAAAGTTTTGTCGACCCAGTGGATAAATTATATCAATTTTAAGTGATTGAAAAAAAAACTTTGTCGACCCAGTGGATAAATTATATCAATTTTAAGTGATTGAATTCAAGTGTTTTCTTATTGTTTGTTGTTTAATTTTGATTTAAGAATGAATTGTGTAACTATAAGTATGCACTGTTAAAATGTGCATTTACGGGTTTGTATTAAATAAGTGTATGTGCACACTACAAATATAGTATCATGCTTGCACTTTGTCATCGCTCAGATTTGAAGGATAACCATTTCCAATTGTAAATGCGTAAGAAATGATGACTATAATAATATAAGTAGATTTTATCGATGACCAAGCTCAAATATATAAGGATACAGATTTAATGAACCAATTCTAAATTCGTAAGTTTGATCATTCAATACTTGTACTTGATCAATTATTTCGTAAGTTTTAAATTTAAACATAACTTTTTTAATCTCATACACTTGAAATGCATGTGTAGAATTATCGTTCAAGCTAGGTATTAGCTCTTTCCAATATACTACTCCCTCTTTATTTATTTATTTGATATACTCCTTCCGTCTTTATTTACTTGTTACATATGCCATAAACGGAAATACCAAAATACTTGCTACATTACTATATTTAGAAAGTGGGTCCCACAAGATATTTACAAAACTGCCCTCATTTCACTGATTTAAGGGATTTTAATACCCTACCTAACCCTAAACAGCCCCAACTAACCTCTACCTCCCATTTTAATTACGCCTCTTTCTCTCTCTTCTGCATTTCTTCCAACTCTTCGTGATTAACCCTACTTTTCCGCCTCTCTCTCTTCTTCTTCCTCGTTCTTGCTTAGATCTTGTTGTGGTTATTCACCATTAATAGCTCAAATTGCGTATTTAAGAAAATTACCGGAGTGTAAAAAGTTGATTTTTTTAAACTACGTCTAAATGAATCCATAAATATCTCATATGAGTAATTTATATAATATATACTTGTTCTTTGGAAAAAAATGGTCAAAGTTTATTATGCTATGTAGAAATGAAAATCCAGCAAGTATTTTGCAACGGAGGGAATATAATATACAATGCTAATACTGAGTATATTTTAATAATATAATGTTAAAAACATTATTGTTGTTTGATTCGTTGAACTAATATAATAATGCTTATGATACGTTCTTTAATTTTTATCATGACCCTTTTTTAATTAGAATAATTATTGCTCCTTTATCTCCTTTCTACTTGTTGCATTTCCTTTTTTTAGAATTAAAGATTGTTTATGGGAGTAAATTTAACCAATTTTTATAACAACTTTATACTTACCAATCAACTGCGTTATCCATCGCTCTTGAATTTCCCGTTGCATTGGCTTGTGGAAGTGTGGAACCCATTTCAGTAATTAAGTCTGATTTCGATGATTTTGGTGTCAATAATTACGATTGTGCATTTGTGCGGATATAAAGTATAAAACCCCACAATATGAAGGAACAATTTGCATCAGATTGTAATTATGTGAATGTGATCAATTTGTTCTTTGTGCTCAGTGTTGACTATCTTTAGCTTTAGATTTCGTTCTTGATATATATTTTTTTTTTTGTAAAAAAAGAAACTACTCCTTAGTAGTTAGGTTTCAACTTTCAAACTACTTCATACAAAAGATCATCCAGCATAGTATGCAGCTGCATAATACTTCCTCTGCTACAAATTACTTGTTATTTTAGGGTTTTTAACACTATTCACAATGTAACTTTGACTTAATTTGATATTTTATATGTAACATAAAATATAGTCATATAGGATCTTGTTTGATTCGTTTCGATCTATACTTTTCAAATTTATAATTTTTATAGTTTTTTCTTATATATAAGTTAAGATATTTATTTTAGGAGTTGTTTATTGAAAGATGTAAAAAAAAAAAAAATATATATAGCAAGTAAATAAAAATAGAGGGAGTAATATAAGTGTACAACCGTAGGGTCCATATGCTTGTTGTTGCCTAGCAGCCTGGCGCAACAAGGATTGCATGCTGATCAAGCAGGGAAGTCAATAATCCACATTTTTGGTATGATTTAATGTGCTACGTAGTCAGTTGAAATTAATATTGTATACGGTAATAACTGTATTACTTTATAATTTTGAATTTAGGAATAATACTGTAGATTTCAATCAATTAAAATAAGCAACACAGGAAGGGTATGCAAATTGTGGGATAGAATATTCAGACTCTTACGAGTAATTAGACACTTCTATAAAAACCCTATGTAGTATTTCCGAAACCAAGCAAACAACTTATTAATAAGTAACATTATCACTTAAACTACAAGCTAAGATGATGAGTAACCATCACCAACTCTGCCTCCTCTACATTATTACTCTCTTCCTCTTCACCTCCACATTTGCCGCCGAGCATTGCCACCCCTCCGACAAAAAAACCCTCTTCCAAATCAAAAAATCCTTCAACAACGCCTACATTTTCGCCTCATGGACTCCAAACACCGACTGTTGCCGTTGGTACTTAGTCAAATGCGATGAAAAAACTCACCGCATCACCTCCCTTTCGGTCACTGATGACAAGGAAGTGTCAGGCCCCATACCCGAAGCCGTTGGCAACCTTCCTTACCTAGAGTACGTCACATTCCTTAACCTCCCTAACCTCAATGGTCCAATTCCTAAATCCTTCTCAAACCTTAAAAACCTCAAATCCTTATGGCTTAGCCATAACAACTTAACTGGTCCAATCCCCGACTTTATTAGTAGCCTCAAAAAACTAACCTACATTAACCTTTCGGTTAACAAACTCACCGGTCAAATCCCACCTTCTATTTCGTCTCTATCCAACCTTGGTGCACTCTTTCTAGAGCGCAACCAATTAACTGGTCCTATTCCTAGTAGCTTTTCCGGGTTTAATAAAAACCCGGATTTCTACCTCAAGCTAGCTAAAAACAAGCTATCTGGACCGCTCCCAAAGTTTTTGGGAGCGGTCAACTTTACTGTCTTAGACCTTTCTAGGAACATGTTTACAGGTGACGCCTCAGTGTTTTTCGGGGCACACAAAGGGCTACAAACTATAGACATTTCGAGGAATAAGTTCTCGTTTGATCTCACAAAAGTCGAGTTTCCAAAACCCTTGTATCAAATTGAGTTGAGTCATAACATGATTTATGGGAATTTACCAAAGTCATTAGTGAAGCTGGATAATTTGCAGCAGTTTAACGTGAGTTATAATCGGTTGTGTGGTAAAATTCCTTCTACTGAAAGATTGAAGAGGTTTGATAAATACTCTTATGCTCATAACAAATGTCTTTGTGGCTCTCCTTTACCACGTTGCAATTAAATGATCATTGATCAATGACGGTCCATTTTATTAATAATAATTTTTATATGATATAATTAATGTAACTGAATCATATATTCAGTGCGTCGGTATAAGTTATAAGAACTTTAAGCTTGATTATTATTTTCTCAATTTTTACGTATGCTTTAATTTGTGTGTGTGTGGTTTATAATGATTATTACTAAGTTGATGATCATTGTTGATTTCCTAGTTTAAAGTCCCAAGTGTTTCTGTACAAGTGTAAGCTTTGATATTGATTACCGAATATTTGTGAATTAGTATATTACTTGACTACCACACTAACTTATATCAAAAATTAGAAAAATACTACCAAATATATGATCGCTTTTGTATTAAAATTATCAATACGAGAGTGAGGGATGACTCAGTTAGTTAGAGCTTTTCTCCCGGTCACAGGAGGTTTTAGGATCGATTCTCATCCCCGTCCTTATGATTCCCGAACACCAAAAAAAAATACGAATAGTCCAATACTACCAAATTGTAAATACTGATGGGAAAACCGTGACCAGACATGGAGTTGTGATCGTGTCTCCTTAAAAAGGATTCACATAAAAAAATGTATATAAAATGGAAACAAATTGAGCAATGACCAATGAAATATTATTAAACAAAACAATCAACTAATTAACCAAATCTTTAATCGTATAACGGGGGAATTCGGTACCCGTTTGGTTGCACTCAATTTTCATAGGACTTGACAAATCCCCTGATTTGTTGGTAGGAAAAGTTGTTAATTCTTTGAAATGTAGAAATTAGAATACATAGAAATTTCATATACCCACAAAATGAAAAAATTAAAAAAAAAAACCCACCCAACCCTTGGGGATTGTAGATTCTTTTTTTTTTTTTGATGTGAAAGGGGATTGTAGATTCCCGCATACAATTATAAATAAAATTACATTATTATCCCTTAAAACTCCCTCTTTCGCAACAATTAGTTAGAATATATGGGAATTGTATATAATATACTAAACAAAACACAATAATTAATAACCTATGATTTTACAATTCCTATATGGTAACCTAACAAGTTATGACCAATTCCCATGATTAGTATAAAGGTATATAATTCTTGGGTTTTTTAATTGCAATGGCAAACAAGCACTTAGGGCATGTTTACTTCAACCGAAAACAGTTGATGAACTGAACTGAAAGTTTTTTATAAAGTATCAATAAATAGAAAAATAAAAGAAGAGCTGAACTGAACTGAACTGAACTGTACTGATTTTAAGCTGAAGTAAATAGACCCTTAATATACAAATGAAAAAATATATGTAAAGGGTAATATACGAAGTAAGTTTTTAGAAATACCTAGATATTCTGTGAAATTGATTTTTTTTACTCAAAAGGACAAACCGAGGTTTAGAGTTAAAAAATTTTAAAAAATAAAAACCTCTTTTTCAAGGGAGTAATATATATATATATATATATATATATATATATATATATATATATATATATATATATATATATATATATAAATATGTTA
>PYUH01000019.1:1283459-1305865 GCA_016808085.1 Suaeda aralocaspica
CTCATCTTCCAAATTCTATAACCTTCTACGAAATCTACTACACTTCCTATATATATATATATATATATATATATATATATATATATATATACCTCTTTTATAAATATCTAGACTAGAAACACCATCATTTTATCAAATACAAGAAGATAATGAATGAGATGGATATCATGCATCCACGGAGTATAATTGCGACGGAACTAAATTCCGTCAGAAATTGGTCAAATTTACGAAGGATTTTTATTATTCCATTGGAAATTTGCGACGGAATAATATACCGTCTGAAATTTGCAACTGATTTTTAAGCATTTTGACAGAGTTTAAAATAAAAAAATTTTGATGGAAGTAATTTGCGACATAATTTAATAATTCCGTCGCAAAAAACCTTTCAAATAAAGAAAAAAAATACCACTCCAAACCCTAAGTATATAAGTGAAGATAAACACAAATGTCCCCTCACTTTCTTTCTTTTTCACTCTCTTCTCTGCCTTCTCACTTCAACCTCCATCTCCTCTTTCTTTCTCAGTCTCTCATCTCTACCATTCAATTATCATCTTCAACAACTTAAATCGGCCATCGCTAACTCTCACTACCACCACCAAACACCACCACCTTTCACTACCACCACGACTCATATGCCTCTTTTTTTTTTTGGTCGAGTTTGACAATGAAAACCCTATGGTCAAATTCAATCGAAAAAACCTTTGTTGATTGGTTTAATTTTGGCTTCTGGGTTTTAGGTTTGATGGAGTTTTTGTTTTGGGTGGTTTTGGGTTTGGGTCTTGGGAAATTCTAGGTCTAGGGTTATGAGTTTGGGTTGTGGTTGGTGGGTGGCTAAGGGTTCTAGGTTTGGTTGATGGGGCGGTGGGTTAAGGGTGGTTTTGGGTTTGGGTTTCTGGGTGACTTTGGTTTTGGGTTATGGTTGGTGGGGTGGTGGTTGGTGGGTTCACTACAAAAAAAAGGGGTCATTTTCGACGGAAAAAATCCGTCGCAAAAGGCGTAAATTCCGTCGCAAATGACTTTTGCGACGAAATTCTGTCGGAAATCGGTCGTCAAAATTTTAGTTATCGGAAAAACGGGCATTAGCGACGGAATTTCCGGCGGATCACTACAAGAAAATCGCTTATTAGCAACGGACTTTTTCTGTCGGAAATTTTGGAAATTTCTGACGGAATTTAATTCCATCGCAAATTTCCGACGGATTATTATTCCGTCAAAAATTTGCGATGGAATATTTTTTTCGTCGCAAATTTGCAACGGAATTTTTTCCATCGCAAATTTGCGACGGAATTTTCCGTCACAAATGCCTTTTACAATTAAAAATTCCATAAACCCTACCTATATATAAACCCACACCACCCCCTCTTTCTCAGTTTTCTTATTTCTTTCTCGCCTCTCTTTCTCAATTCTTTTCCGTCTCAATTCATCTTTTCTTTTACTTTCTCTCTTTTCTTTCCCTGCTTTCTTTTACTTTCTATGCTTTCTTTTACTTTCTCTCTTTTCTTTCTCTTTTCTATCAAGATTTAGTTTTTTTAGATCGAATTTGACCATACAAACCCTAGATCTAGGATTTTTATGGTCAAATTCGACCCAACAAAAACTTTGAAGGTTGATTTTATTAAGGTAAGCTCTTCTTTTTAGTTTTATTTACGGTTTTTTGGTTTGTTTTGTTTGTTTTGGATGGATTTTGGTTCGATCTTTTCGTTTTTGTGGATTTTGGTGTTCATATGGTGGTTTTGGGGTTATGTTTTGTGGTTGAATCTTGCGGGTTTTTGGGTGTTTGTATATTGTTTGTGTCAAAAAAGACAATGATTTGTGTTGGAAATGTTCAAGGGTGAAAGACCTCTTGATGATTTTTTTTTTGTGGACGAAAAAAACTTTTATTTAATTCAATGTTATTTTTGTTAGATTTGAAAGCTTTTGCGAATGTCGTATGACTTTATAGTGTTGGATTAATTTTGACTTTCTAAAATAAATATGCATAGTTTGGTGTGATTAATATTTGATTAGCGCTAATGTCTCCACTTTTAGCAACCTTAACATTGCGCCCGATTGAGACGTTTGTTTCTTTTTGCCTTATTTTAAATCATTATGTGTTTACAATATGAACTTTTATAGTTTCAGGGGTAGTGTGATAATATTGTTAAAATGTTAAATAGATGGTTGAGAGTTAGAAATGAGTTACAACTCAGTCATAATCATTAATAATTGATTTGTACAAATTAGACAAAGCAAATGAGATTGATGCGTATTATCAAATAACAAGTCTTTTGTAAGACTGTCGTCTTACGACAAGACCATCAACTATTTGTAAATTTTTAAAACTATTGAATTTATTTAATTAATTTTTTTTGTCTCTCTATTTAATAGTCTTATCAAATAAGATTGTCTTATATAAGTTTTTATAATTATTAAGCTCTAAAAAATAAATAATGTCATCATTTATCGGCGGCAGCCGGCCCATCCATAGTTCCCTTACTTCCCTACATGGCTACATCAATCACTCCACTAAATGACTACAGTGTATGATATAAATTGAAAACGTGAAGTTGACTGTTCATGCAAAAGCCAAGGTTTAGCACCAATCAAGTTGGATGCCATAATGCCATATGATCAATTAAGTAACGAGTACTCGAGTTTACCGTTGTAGATGTGACCCACCTAATTCTATTGCAAGGACGATTCTACTTGAGTTGAGTCCATTGCATAATTTTATCTCTTTTTTTTTAGAGGGTCCATTGCATAATTTAAAAGGCAACAAGTATTGGAAAGGTGGAACTAACCCTACCACAAAATCTCAAACCCACCACAACACATTCTCTTATCATTTGTTAGCCGAGAAATTTGAATTTGAGATTAAAATTCCTAATTTTGAACTGTTAGATGTAAATTTTGTATCTAACAATTCAATACGGTAAATATAATCAACTCTGAAGGATAGATAATATATGAAAAGTATATAAATATTATTGGTATATGTATATATAGTTATTTATACGCATACAATTAGTCCCATTAAAATTATTCGTATTTGCCATATTGATATATTAAACGCAAAATTTGCATCTCATAGTTAGAAATGGAGGTTTCACAGGTAATGATATCAAACCAAATAATCTAATAGGTGCTCGCTAGCTAAGAACACAGTAAATGCCATCTATTAGTCTATTATTAAGAGCATATGAAACATGTCCAAACTTGAATCTATTTACAATTCTATGACATGCTCTTTCAATTAAACATTATGAGCTTGGCGAATAGTATTATTGCCTAAGAATAAGAAAGAGTATCATCATCAAACCTACATACGTTTTAACCAATTTCTATGAGCTGCTTGTTGAAATGGCACGTGCGTGCATGTTCATCAAATCATGAGATAGCCAACGCTACAATTTTGGGAATACAATTACAGAATCGGTTGGAGAAATGAGAATAAGAAAAAGTATTGTCATATGCTTCAACCAATTTTTGTAGAATTTAATAGTTTTTTAATGAGTTGCTCCTTGAAATGCCAAAGAATTTCTAAAAAACTAAAGAATTTAATTTGTATGTATCTTTTTGTCAATTTTTTGGGACCAACCATAGTTATTATAATGATATAATCAACATTTTGGGACAATTTTCTCTTTTTAAAATAAATAATGTCATGGTTTGCGAGCTTGGTGATGGTGGTTATTGTTCCGGTGATTTTGTGGATGATGGTATCAAGGGTTAGAAATTTTGGATCAAAATGCGGGTATATCTAGTAAAATGGAGAATCTATAATCTATCTACATAAATTTAATGTTTTCCTCCCAAAGTCTTTTTTCATTTTTTTTGTTCTTTTCTTTTACCTTACCAACTACATTTATATTTTAGAAATTAGTTAAAATTAATAATCCTTCCTATTTTTAAAATGTTATTTGATAGAATGACTTTTTTTCCTTATTAACTATTCAAATTAACAGCAAAATGTAATAATGATCGATTATTGTTTTTCTTATGAATGTCAATTATTGTTTTATTTTTCTTTTCATCCTACTAGGTTTTGTTTGATTAACTATTTAACTAAAGAGTTTTTCTACATGGCGCCCCTAAAGTATTGGGTTTTATACGTTATACCTTAAATGAAAACTTCCACATAGTGCCCCTAAGGTTCATTAAATGACTAAACAATGACCTTTTCGTTAAAAATGTCATAATTTCAATCTTAATTTGGTGGCTCATACACCTCTGTTCATAACTCATACTCTTACATTTTTCTTTGCAATTAAAGAGCACTGTAATACAATCAATGAGATTCTTCATTTTTAAAAAAAATTAAAAGAACCGAGCACATAATGCTCTAAAATAATTATCTAGTATAGCAATAGTTCCTTTTCTCTTCAATGGCCAAAAAATAATTTATTAGCTTTTCAAACCATTTAAATTGTGGACAAAAATCTCCATCAACAGAGATACCCAAACTCAATTGTTATCTACCTTTTTCTATTTCTTCTTGCATGTGCAATAAGTTTGTAAAAATTGAGACAAAAAAAGTTATAACCACTCATTAATTAGCTGGTGGAAAACAGCTTACTTCGAAACAAGTTTTTTTTTTTTTTTTTAATTATTATTTTTTTTTTTAATCAAATACTTCGTAACAAGTTTTAATTGTATATGCTCCGCAGTCCATATTCAGGTTGGTAGCGACATCTCATTCATGTGTGACAAATCTGTTAATAAAATTATACACATATATCATTTATTGATAAATTGATCTATTATCCCGACAAAATTAATAATGCAATCACTTTTTTATTATTCTTGATAGATACTCCTTCGGTCTTTTTTACTTTCTACATTGGACTAAAAAAACTCTCACAATTTTTGATTCAATGTAGCAAGTAAAAAAAGACGGAGGGAGTAATATAAATGATTCTTGGGTTTTAAGTTTTAACCTCAGTTTCAACCTTTAGTTTTTATTGAGAGAATAAATCCACATGTGAATCTCACGTTGAAAATAAGAGAGAATGACTAACTTATAAGATTATATCGGAGAGCTACTACTCATATTATTAATTGGTTTTATAATGGAATCCCGATAAGCTTGTATTAGTCGTTCTCTCCTCCGGTATATGCCTATAGTCTAGGTCCAATGAAGTTTGTCATGGTATTAGAATGGATAGTCCTGGACCATTTTTCATCTCAGTTTGGAGGACCCAAAAGATGCAGAAGAAAAGGAATTTGAAAACTGTTTGGAGCAAGTAGTCCAATAGATTGTGATTGCCCCAAGTAGGAGCATTATTGAAAAATGAGAGGGAAGCTTAATAGGTTACTGCTCATATTACAATTGGTTTTATAATGGATATCCGACGGGTTTGTGTGTAGTCGTTCTCTCCTCCGATGTAGACATGTAGTCTAGACCCAATGAAATTTGTCATAGTTGAAAACTAAAATGGTTCTCTAATATGGTATCGACTTTCAATCTCAACCACTCATATATGATTAGTAAGGAACATAACATTACAAGGTTCTCAAGGACACCTTTATTAACAAAAGCATAACGGATTGTTATACGTACTAATTAATGCATGTCAATTTTACATTATCATTACTCGTAGCTATTGTTACTATAAACAATGAGTTTATAGCCAAGCTGTAATTTTGACTGAGGTGATAGTTAAGTGGGTGTCTATAAATAGCCACATTTGGTTATCGTGACACTCACACTTAGCTTGAGCCAAATATGGAAACTACTCAAAACCCCTCTAACATTTTGCTTTTTAGTGCAACTCTTCTCTCTCTTTTCATCTTCCTCAACCTCTCCCAAAGCGCATCAGCATGCCACCCAAATGACAAAAAAGCCCTTCTTCAAATCAAAGCCCACTTGGGCGGCGAAAAAGCATCTTCCTTCTCCAACTGGAACCCAAAAACCGATTGTTGTCGGTGGAACAATGTTGGATGTGACGACCAGGATGGTGCACACCCTGGCCGCGTCAATTTTCTTGTCATCAACAATGATGACGATGTTGTAGGGCAGCTCCCACCCGCAATTGGGGAACTGCCCTACTTAATATCCCTAAGGTTCATGTCGTTGCCCAATCTAACGGGTCCAATTCCTACCACTATTGCAAGGCTTACTAAGCTACAAGTGTTGGAATTCGCCTCCAATAATATGTATGGACCTATACCGGATATTTTTGGAAATCTAAAAAATTTGGAGTCAGCATATTTTTATTCCAACAAGTTTACTGGATCAATCCCCTCATCATTTTCCCTCCTTCCCAAGCTCGTTGAACTTGACCTATTCGAGTAAGTTAACACTAATAATACTATTTACGTACTATAGCCATTTTGTTTCTATGGAATTGTTTTAAAAGTAATGGTAGAAAAAAAATGATGGCTAAATATGGCCCTACATGTTTAATAAAATATATAAACCAAAATTGAGAGTACATGATGCGGGCGAGGGTTAGTTCTATTGGTTAGAGCTCTAATCGTGATTTCAAAAGATATTGGGATCGATTTTTATTGTTTGTCCTTGTCGGTCTCTAACAGTAATAATATATATATAATGATAATGTAAAAGCAATTGGAGTTCAAAAGTTCTAACATTTTATTTGTGTTAGCATATTTCTCCCACATCTAAAAATTTAACATAATAAGTTAATAAATATATAAATAGGGGAAAATGCATGGTAGGTGATACGGCAAATCCTAAAATTTATAGGCTAATGGCTAAGTTAATGGATACTAACTGAGTTTATGATGAAAATTGTAACAAATTTTATATGTTGATCATTTTGTGTATTTTATCAGGAACAAGCTAACTGGCTCAATTCCGGAGAGCTTTGGCTCATTCAAATCCGTTGTAAGTCTCCAACTATTCAAGAACCAACTAAGTGGTCCGATTCCAAAGTCACTAGGGAAGGCGAAATTGGATAGAGTAGACGTATCATATAACCACCTCACCGGGGACGCATCATTTTTGTTCGGAAGAGATAAGACACTATCTAGCTTAACACTAAAGCATAATAATTTTAAGTTTGATTTTAGCAATGTGGATTTGCCGCAAGGGTTAAGAGACCTTGACATCTCTCACAACATGATATATGGTTCCATCCCAAAACAAATTGGTCAGCTTCCGTTACAATCCATTGATGTGAGCTACAACCAACTTTGTGGTAAGATTCCGACTGGTCGAAGGTTGAAGAGGTTCAAGCCTTCTTTATTCGCCCATAACAAATGTCTTTGTGGTGCTCCATTACCTCCTTGCAAGTAATAGAGTGATTGAGCTTAGAGTTTGGCGATTGAGTAGTGAATGGCTTGTGTTTGAATTGATTGTGTCCTAAAAGTTTTGTGCGTAAAATAAGTTACTGAAATGACACAAAAATGATCGAATGTGTCAAATTCGGTGAAGTGTGAATGTTGTGTTTGTATTTCTAAAAAAAAAAAAAAATTGTTTGGTAGAAAAAATGAAAAAATTAAGTGATTTTCTAGACCAATGATTGTCGTAAAACTTATAGCAAACAAATTGTTATAGAGAGTATCATCCCTAGATTGATATTCTCTCTTAATATTAAAAAATTCCATGCACATGTTAACTTCTTAATATCAACGAATTCCTATAGAATTGGACATTTTAATATTAGAAGTTATAATCGGATATATAATAAACATTTGTGAAACAGATCGATATGTGTTAATTTTTTATATATAAGCATTGACGTGTGATTTTATCATATATATTCTCAAATTATTTCCATCATAAAAATAAAATAAAAAATAATTGAAAAAAAAAAACTAGCTAACTAACTATATATGTTTAAGTAAAAGCCTTCATAGATCAATTGATAAATGAACTGCGAGAAATGCCAAATACATAAAGGATAAATTAGTAATTTATAAAGGAGATTAAAGATAAGCTAGAAATTATTACATTACTTGTATGATGTATGAAAGTCAAATTGAACATTAGAAGTTTGACAACTAATTTTTCTAGAGAAGAATTGTTACACACACATATTATAGTGGCTTCCCTTCCAATTTCAAAAGATTTTGGAAACGATTTTCATCCCGCTCCAGTGGCTTCCAATTACCAAAGGTATTGGGAATTAAACCAAATAACCGATTTTTGTATAGGTTGAGTTGTTGGAGATTGTGGATTCTAGAGAGAGAAGTTGGTATTACACCAATGAACTGATTTTCAGATAAGTGTAAGATGTTTAATTTATTAAGTTGGCCAAGAAATTCGGGGATTGAGCCAGATAAGCTGGTCCGAGAAAAGTAAAGTTCTTCAAGGTTAACGAGGTTTGAAATAGAAGAAGGGATGGACCCAGTAAGACCGGGCATATCATTAAAGTAAAGGATCTCAAGGGTGGTTAGTTGCCCAACAATAAGAGGAATGTGCCGGAGAAGCTCGTTGTTTTGACCGATAGCTAGGTAGCTCACTTGGTTGGTTTGGTTGTTGCACCCAACGTTGATCCAAGCCTTGCAACAATCGGTGTTGGGCTGCCATGAGGAGAAAAAAGTAGTGTTTGGACCTTAATTTCGAGAAGGGCATTTTTATCATTTGGATGACATAGTTCAGCTGAGTGACAAAGGTTCATCAACGACGTGGTAGTGATCAAAAGAAGTGACAATAAGAGTGAATTATTTGATTTGATTTCCATTTGTAGTTTGTATGAATGAAATGTAGTTGTAGATAAAACTATTTTGTTTGTGGTATTTATAGGCACTCATTTGACCATTTCCAATGAATTTAGTTTGGTTAGATAAGATTAATCATCCAGTTTTGACTTTTCAATTAATAATGAAGTAAGTGGTCAAATATGCATGCTAAGGCCCAATTTTTTGGGGTTTAGAATGTGGGTTTTTGGTTGATGGACCAAAGTAGTAAAAGGACAAATAAGGCAATTTATTATGTGCTCCCGGGAGCACAATTCACAATATACTCCCGGGCGCGTGTTCCTCACGCAACACTTACCTTTTATGCAATGTGCAGTTTACGCCAGAGTAATATTTATTTTTCCGTGTGTAACATTCATTTTTCACAATGTAATATTAATTTTATAAAGTATAATATTTTAGGCAGTGCTGTTAATATTATGTCTTTAAACACTTCTTATTTCAAATACTATAGATCAAATTCAGTTAGAAAAGGTTTTATGGTCATATTTGAACATGTAATATTTATAACTAAATTCATATATTCTTCTTTTAATTTTTGAATTATTAATTATCTTTATGAGTCTTCAAATTTGTGCTAATAGCTAGTGAAAGTCCAATATTCATTTTGTATACCAAAATGTCCCTTTTTTCAACACATATTCAGTACATGGTATTTATCCTCAAACTTGCACTAACATATTTTCACTTTGTTGGGTGATATGCACTTTATTGTTTGTAATATTCATTATGTAAAGAGTAATATTCACTATGTAAAAAATAGTATTCATTTTGCTTGACATAATATAAACGAAACATTATAAATAACCATATTACATTTTTTGCTTAACATAATATTCATCAAGTGTAAGTCATGGTTGTACACTTTCAAAATATGGATATTACATAATTACATTTCAAGTATGAATATACCTTTCAAGTATTGAATGTTCAATGTAATATTCAACTTTTAGACAACAATAATGATAATGAATATTCCAAATTGTAAAAATGAATAAGTCATTTAGAGTATTCGTTGAAGGAAGTAAATATTTCATTCATTAAAATGAATATTACATTGAGCAAGATGAATATTACATTGCAAAAAATGAATATTATGTAAATCTGCAAACGGAGTGTTAGTTTTAATTTCAGTTGAAAAAAATATTCAGAATATGCATTTCTCATCAAAGGAAAAATGAATACTATACTGTAAATAATGGATATTATAATAAATAGTATTATAAAACTAATTTCATAAAACTAGTATTACATTCATCAATGAAGAACATTACAATGTCACTTATGAATATGAATATTAGTAACAGTAATCTATAATTTCAGTAATCATGATAACGTAATATTCAAATTATATAATATTCAAACTTGTTTCTACTTCAAAATCATTGATAATCTGCATATTTCTATCTATTTCTTCAATTGTTGTATATTTTTTCATTAAACCTTCCATTGTTGCAGTTTTTAGAGAGAGAAATTAATTCGGTTGTTGGAGGAAAGTGAAATTGAAAAGGAATGGGGACAAAGAAAATTTACAGAGAAAATAGCCAAAATTATAGATAAAAAAGAAAAAAATGAATATATATATAAAGTGTTGTATGAAACACAGTGTTTTAGTCTTTTAGAGAAGGAGTATATTTGGTAATTATACTCATGGGAGTATAGTATAATGATTGGACAAATAATAACACATTGCCCTTCTGGGCCTGTGGCCTCGTAACTTTACCAAACCGTAGTTTCAAGGATATCTGAAATTGATTGAACCGTGCATGTACCATCGTAGGATAATCATCACCTTCATTAATGAACTGGCCGTTGAGAGTGAAAGCCCGTGGAGGATTTTGGGCAGTTTTGGAGATCTTATTGTTCGAAAACTTGGAAATCTTTGTCAATAAGGTAGTAGCCTAGCCATACTTGTTTTTAGGCTTTAATATCTATAGATTGGGAAAGATTTTTGAGCTGAACTATCATTTTTAGTGTCATTCCTGAAAAAAAAAATTTGTTTTTTTAGGTTGAAATATTGTCTATATTTTATTTACAATAATATACAAAATTGTCGTCAGAGTAGTTTTTCTGATTTTTTTATTATTATTATTATTTTTATCAATTTGATTAATTGGGCCTAATTTAATTAAACTTTGGTCATTTTACTAATTTAACTACAAAGTATTTAATCTTTTTTATCTTTCTATCTTTTTTCTTAACGGTGGGCATATAGACATCCATACAATTGGGTTAAAACACTATTATTTCATGAATAAAAAAATGTGCATCATACGGACTAAAGACAAAGCAAATTGGGTCAAGTTCATAAACTATGTTTGGTGGAGTCATAGAGAACAAGAGTTAGCCGAATAGTAGAGTAACTCATTTGGTTAAAGTTTCCTTGGCAATTTATTCTCATCACTAGTCCTCCATAGACACCACAAAATACATTAAAAAAAAAAATTCCTTTTTTGTTTTTTTTTTTTGTTTTTGTGTTTTGTTTTAACAAACTAAGAGACTTAGGGACTCCTCCCAAAACCCTAAGGAAGTCCAAATTCTACTCTGCAGATAATCTAACTAGTTATTGACTTATTGTAGTCTGGAATAATGGAGAAATCAGGGATATGTAAGAGGAGGAATCCAACACTGGAATCACAAATTGAAGCACGCAAAAGTGTTGCTGCCGTAAGTAAGTACTCCGTAGTTATTATCAATTCCAAATTTAATTATATATATATATATATATATATATATATATATAGCAGTGTAGCACATTACTAATTCTAATCCAATTTAACCGTTGATTTATACTCCGTTTTTGTTAATATGCGCAGAAACCCTATTAATTATGATTAATTTTTGCACCCCGGTTGAATTGCACTCCCTCGATTTTTATAATTTGCAATTTTTTTTTTTAAGTACACGTTAGTAAACTTTGATTAATTTTTGTGTCAGTTTTAATTATTATAATATATTAAATTGTCCATGTGAACCTAATTTATTGATTTTTCGGGTTAAAGAAGGCTATATAGAAGTTCATCAATATCTCAAATCACTTGCTAATCACGGCTATTTTGGAACTTTGAAGTTGTTAGATTGAAATACTTTTGATAGATGTTAAGCGGGTGAACATAAGGGATAACTTAGTTGGTCAGAGGTTCGTTATCTCCGTACTCTATCCCTTATCTTGCGAGGAGCAATGCTTAGGGTGAACTATCTTCACAAGAAAGATTTTATAGTCGCGGTGTGAGCTTTGAATTCGCCTTGATCAATATTCTTTGAACCTTTGATAAAATAAGTGATACTTAATGATTAGCGTTACATCAGATATGGCCAACTGCATGCATGCTGTATGGTGCAATGCATCTTTCAAAATGAAAGAAGACATTTCCAACATGCTTGAGGAAACAACTCCGGTTCAGGCTCACCGCGACTTGGTTAGTTTACCATAGCAATAGTCGATCCTAAGACCAAAACCTTTATATATGTTTGATTGTCACTATACTTCGTTCTTAGAACATTAACTGTTAATACATACTTAAGATAGTTGATTGTAGTACGTGAAATGCACCTATGAAAAAACACATGATAAACTTATTAATAAACATGCCTCATGACTCATGAGTCATGAAATATACTATTATAATGGGCAAAACATACAATTTAAACCATATTGCTTCCATTCCTAAACTAGACTATTATAACAACGAACAAGACACTCGAAAACGTACAATTTGTGCACAAAAAAGTTGAGATTGTCTCGTTTTACTTACTATTCCTTCTAAAAACAAATTCTGACTACATTTATAAACATCTTTAATTATTACTCTATGAGACCATCATGAGAAGCAAATAAAAGAAATTTAACTTAGAATTAACATGTTGGTCGATTATATATAATTAGCTATTAAAAAGGTTATCAAATCAAAGTGGTAAAACATGCATTGTGAGAAACTTTAATTTTGCTTCAATTGATTCCTTAGCTTCTACTACATACTTTGGCTACTAGCTAGCTAGTTAACTTCTTTGGGCTTGTTCATGTCAACTATTCCTGTCGTGGCCTAGCCATCCACAAGGAGCTCAGTGCTCGGAGCCGATGGAAATACTCGGCGATTGTCAAAAAACACCTTGCTGCTTGACGAGTTGTTAGGATTTGGTACAACCGGTGAAAAGTTTGGTGCCTTAAACCGTCTGCCTGCACATGTTTTATATTTGAGTTTATCAATTTTTTGCAAACCATGTCATCGTTTCCATTGATATTATAAACAATTTGCACATGCAAAATTATTACTACTACCTACTTATTAAATATACAATGAACTAAAGGTCTGTTTACTTCAGTTAAAAGCCGTTGAACTATACTAATTGGAGTTTAGCTTAATTGAAAGTTTTTATTATAGTTTTTAAAAAAGGGAGGAGCTGATTTGAACTGAACTGATTTTAAGCTGAAGTAAACAAGCTTTTACTCTTACCTCATAGTAAACAAACAAGAAAATGCACATATTTCACATTTAAGCATTCTTGATCAATAGATAATTTGTGTTCGATTCACGTACCGTACCTAACAAAACATCTTAGTTTGGTAATTGTTGTTATTCCATGTGATTTTTTTGTTACAAGTACTAGGCTTTAATTTGAACTTTCAACTCATAAAAGAAAATGTTACAATTATTATTATTATTATTATTATTATTATTATTATTATTATTATTATTATAACTTAATAGCCACATTTATAATACTCCATATGATAGTCTATCTATAACACAATTGTTCTTGATTTGACACACATGCATGTATATATATAGAACTCCTATGAAGACTAAAGTACTTGACTTGAAAAATTAATGTGAATTGGACTCTTCACAAGCATATTTGTACCTAGAGCTTGTATGAATACACTGATTGATTCTCAATTTGTGGTGAAATTCATGGTATTTGATCAATGACAGTTGAAAAATTGCACCAAATATTTTTTGATTGTTTGGACTTATGGAATGAATAATTGAACTATATCAAAATTTAAAAAATAAAGAACATGTTAGTGGAAACATAAAAATAACACTTAATTTGGCCCCTTTTTTGTGTGTGTAAGCGTGTAACTGTCTATAATCCAAACGACTGAGCAAAGAGTCTTTTCATCTCAAGGAAAAATAATGAATAAGATTTGACTAGAATAATTGAAGAAAGAAAAAAAGGTATGGAGAAGAATAGAAGATAACGAGAGTAAAGATAAAATAAGAAGAAAAAATATGTAGAAATTAAAAAACAATAATAAAACATTAAAATAGAAACATGTAATGGTGACCACTAGCTAAATTAAGACATTCTTTTAACAAAAATGTAAAAATATTGGGATAATAAAAGTATTTTAAGCGTATAATACCAATTAGATTATGACAACATAAACTTATTTACACTACATATACGTCTCATTCATCTTTTTTAATAGATAAGATAATGTTGAATTTCCTTTGTTATGGTGATTAGTTTAGAGTTTGATATTGAATTGAACAAGAAGGAATCAAATGGTGGATTGAAATTGGTCTAAAATCAACAAGCAATCATAAACTACTCCATACATGATAATTTGTCCAATCTTAATTACATTTTTGTAAGATTTAGGTATCGATTTATGGATGTATAACATGAAGTTTTCCTAACTTGTGTTTTTGAACAAAAACACTTGTTGCTCTATCCCTCTATACCTAGCTATAAACAACAGCTATTCTAAGAAACATACTGCCACAATCATGAAGATTAGCTCTACCAACTTGTGTCACCATAGTTATATAGTGGTCATTTAGTTGCATACGAAATGCTACACTTTTGACTATAAGGTTGTACAGAGTAAGAATGATAAGATGTTTTGTGTTTAGGTTTGTCAATTAATGGTCGAAATTTTTTAAAGGTTTTACATTTTGTCGCACATTTTCTTATATTTAATAAATTCTATCAAAATGGATCCTCATTAAAAAATGTAATTCAAATTTATACGTAAATGATTTAACTATCTTCGTCCAAAACGTTAATCAACTAAATTGGTTGCAATTAACATTAATGATTTTTTTTAAAGGGTTTGGAATTTGGAAAGTAAATTTCTTATTTTTTTAGAAAAAAAAAAAAAAAGCAAAAAGGAGTATGAAAAGAGGGAGTTAAGAAAAGGCATGGGCTTTGCTGAGTCTAGTAAGTCAAGCGGTTATGACTCTGACATCATGCGTTATGGGCCTAAAGAGATCTTCCGATGTTGATATCTTAATATTTATTTGGGCCCACTTACTTGTGTCCAATATAGTTTCCAACTTCCAATCCTTTATCGTGCGAATGTTCATTAATACTCGCGTGACACTTCCTTTCCCCATAAAACAGTCTCTCTATATAGTACTTTCTCACATTATAATACTTATTCTTTCTTAAAATAATATCCCGTAGGTCATGATTTTATTTAAGTTTGTCCTAATGTATATCTATATCTATATACTACGCGATCCGTTAAAAAGTTGATGTATCAATATCTATAAACAATATTAACATTATATTTTCTGAATTGAAATAAAATGAATATAAAAATATAGATTTATAAGTAATTCAACTTAACTTAATTGAACTGAAAATTAGTTCTAAAACACATAGCCTGAATCAAAATCCTTAAAGCTAGTGTTTCATTAGCTATTAAGACACATCAAACTCGATCAAGTAAACATAAATCTTAATGAACTTAAGGTTTGACCTAATTAAACAAATAGAACGCAATACTAAAACTCAATAGGTTGTATGAGGTCAATTGTCAAATACTCCTAATTGATCAAAAAGCTAAGCTAGGTAGATTAATGCAAGCTGAGGAAGATATAAAATTTTAGAGGACCAACTTAACAAAGATTAAGCTAATGGTAGAGGCACATGAATAAGTAAAGTTTTATACTCTATCACGCCATCTTATATGAGAGCCCAACGAAATGTGGATGCAACATTACCATACCCAGTGCTTAATAAGTACACTCGAAAAGGGGTATATGATATTCGAACCTATGACCTATAATGTCCATATTAGAAGACCAACTCAACCAAAAACCTAAATTTAATGGTTGAGGTTCAGGAATAAGTTTTATATTCTATCACAAAACATGCCTTATTCAATTTTATAATAATCATTTATTACATTGTTAATAATATCATAAAAAAATAATGTGAGACATAAAAGATGGAACGTACACAAAACACAAACGTGAATCATAAAAGACCAAACATAATATCTGATTTTTAGTGAGTGATTTATAAAGTGTCTCCTATGAGCTCCTCTTCTCCACTAAAAACAAACGCTACTTACTCATGAGAGCATGATTCTTTCCTACATATAATCTACTTGATCTTAATAATTAACTTTCACTGCTAAATACATAAATTTTTATTTAATTTATCTATATATATATATTTTGAAATTTAATATAGTATAGCATTTCCAGTAATTAATTGGGAGACCACTTTGGTGCACTATAAAGTAAATGTCCCTCAATTCTTATGTAGAAGGAGGGTTACTTTACAACCTCAACACATACTTTCTCTTACTTAATTACCACTTTTTCACTAAAATGATACTTTGCTAACTTGATGAATTGATGGAGGCTTTCTAGCTAGGTCATTTTAATGGTGGAAATATTAATTAGATGATCTCCAGAATTGATAAAATAGGGATAATTTTAGTATATGGAGTCGTCTAGTTTTATAATTTTAGCGTTCTTAGATATTTATGCTAGTGCTTTAACGGCTTTTTATCATCAAAAGGTTATCTACTTATTACGCATGTGAGAGTTAATGGCTATAAGAAATATGTGATTTAATGTTGGATGCATAAATAGAGAGAAATGGGTCAACCTTTACTTAGGAATAGAATTGAAAACAAAAGCTTTTTATATACGTAATACTCTGTAATAATTTCTTTTAACAAATTAAAAGCTACAATTAGCTTATAAAAACTCTTGTTTTTGCCTATACTAATCAGAAATTCGACGACATTAGTCAATTACTTTGTTTTTCTCCATGCATCACATCCAATGTTTAATTAACATCAAATTAAAATTAGTCTAATGACACTTACACCAAATATAAAACAAACTATATATCTTGTCTATCTAAAGTGGTCCTCAAACTATATAATAGTAGTTGAGAAGCTTCAAATCTAATCATCTTTCAATAATAAAACATAAAAAAAGTTTAATTAATTTAAGTTCAACTAAGTTGGTATAAAAAGCCACGTATTCATGAACATTATTCAATTAAGAGAAGCTGTCACCATGCTAATGTCCCTCTCTAAACCATAACACTAGGGTTATCTTAATTTAATTTTTTGATTTCCTAAATATTATATTGAAGTCTATTTCATAAAGTATTTAAAAAGGCATATATCTTTTTTTTAAGTTCTGAATTATTTATTTATCTATTTTTAATACTCCAATAATTATTAGTTAGGCTCTTGTAGTAGGTTATCTGATTGGAGTAGGTTTTCCAACCATAGCAGCACCTGATTCTTTTACTTGCAGTCCTGGTCCCACTCAAATCCCTAATTCAGCCATCTCTATATGGCCAACTGTTAAAATATTACAATTCTCATGTTATTGTATGGTACATTTCTAAGCGCTCCATCGCACCTTTATAATTTAATGTGACAGTTTTAAGGGTATTATTTTCATTTGAATATATCTGATCTGATTCGAATTGTTCATAATTTAGCTAATAATTCTAAACTTAACCTGTCAATTATGATCTTCTAAGCGTTGAACCAAAATTTCACTAATTCGTTTGATATTAGTGAATATGATGTTGAGTAGACGTTCTCGACCATAAGTAGCTAGGTTTAATTTATATCCGAGATGATACACTTTAAATGTAGGTGATCATGCAATGTGATAATAACTTGGTGATGAACTTAATATGTTCGCATATATAGCCACGTACGAGCTATTTGTATTATTGATTTATTGTTGCAATGTCTCACATAATTAAATTGAAACTATGTACGGAGTACTCAAGCTATTTGTGTAAATGTTGTACAATCAATCACGCGAAGCACTATAAATTAGTCACCCACCAAAAATTCAAATATATTTCTTGCTACCCTATTTTTGAATCCTATCACATCCCATTTTTGTGGAGGTAAGATATTGAAAGATTGAAAATGCACCCATGGATGGATTGAATACACTTTTTTATGTACTAAGTACTAATCTACTATGCAATTTGCATAGGTCCTTGGCAAAATCAGGTATATATTGCTTAAGCCACAAAAAACTTTAATAAGAGATTGAATTAAAATTGATTAATAACTTATGTACGCATGCATTATGCAATAATTAATAACATATACATATATATAGTCAAGATTTAATTATGTGCGTAAAATGAAATAATGTAGATATTTACCTGTCTTACAAAGTTCTCCATGGTTGAGAGCTTGTTGATAGCAAGAGCCATTTGACCCATGTAATTGGTCATGTTAGGAGGGCAACTCAATGGATCAGACGCGATCACATCTGAGAGTGATTGTTGAAGAGCTTCTAGCCCTTGCGAAAGGGCCTCTTCGGCCTCTTGTGTCGATTGTTGTAACCCACATATCCCCATCAATTGTTGATCACTCAATGGCTCTATTTGGTGTAATATTATCTAGCAACGTTTTTAAAAAATTACTTATTTTCTAGTTAATAATATAAGAATTACATACAATAAGATTAAAATGACTTTTTTTCTATATATAACCACAACAAAATTTTGCATTGTTTCATGCATTATAGATTGAATTTTGCTTTAAATGTTAGTAAATTTAAAATTTGGAAGTGAGAGCTAGAGAAATGAAAATTTTAAGCAAGCTAAGAGAGTGTTAGCTATGAAAAACGCAACATAAAGGTCTATGTCTAGTTTTTTTTTTTTTTTTTTTTTTTTTTTTTTTTTTTTTTTTTTTTCTTCTTTTTCCTGTTCAGTCATGATCATGAAACACAATTCTGTTTTTTTTTATCTCAGTATTTTACATTAATGCATTTATATTACCCTGGATTTACCAACCTGACCAATCATGATTTTCCTTTTAGTTTTTCCTTCTTTCTTCTTTTTTCTGGTATTAGGTCTGAGATTCGGGGGTATTATTGGAATTCGGATTGAGGTACTTCGGTTCGAGGTCGTAGGTCGTTCGGGGGGTCTGGTGGTATTATTTACCAATCAATTTTTTGTTTATTTTCTTTTCTGCTTTTTTTTTTTCACTGCTTTTCAATTTTTTTCTTTTTTCATTTTTCATTTTTTTTTTTATTTCTCTGCTTTTTTTTTTGCACTGGGATTGAGTTCTTGTTGTAGATCTTTATATATTCTATTCCTAAGCAAGTTCCATCCTACAAATAATTTCCTCCTCAGTTTTAGCTTTGTCAACTCTTATTTAGATTTTGGGCTATAAATATAATTAATGAGGTATTTTTCTGTAATGTTTATGAAATGGTCCAAATATGCCAAAAATTTTCATATAGGACGTTGGGGATAGAATATACTTTTCATTAGTTTGTACAATCTTTTTGTTATTTCATTAAAAAAACTATTACTATTCTAACATACGTCCTGGTATGTTATTATTTGGACTAAACCAAATTAAATACAATCAGATTTTAGAACAAGATTTGATACAAATTCTAGTCACAAATTGGAATTTTCCCTTACACCGACTTTAACAAACCGAACCGAACTTTTTTTCTCCATGTGAACTCAATTTAATAATTCTTTCATTAGTGTGCCTTTAATGGTTGCAATTGCCGTGGCTCGTCAATCAACTACAAATTAAAAAAAATGACAAAAAATCATTTTTTATAAACTAGTCTAATACGTCTAATTAAAAAAGTAATTCTACACTTTAATTTGTTCAATTTTAGGTAGTTCAATCAAATTGGTATTTAATTGTTGTGTTTGTTCATATTGAATGACAAAAGGATTGCTAAATCTGGTCAATCTACCCTAACATGTACTTGGTTTGAGTTCTTTTTTTTTTTCTATCGAACTTTTGGATGACTCACGAAGTTCGAAAATTGAGTTAGTTCGGCTCTTAATGTAATATGTGTCTTGAACATTCTATTTAATGCAGTGAAATCTAACATTTTGTAACATTTTTTCTGCCTTGATTTTTTTTATAGTCGCCAATAAAAAAAGAGAAAGGAAAACATGTTTTTTTCAATTCAATTTTTTCCTTTAAGGCTATTGCGGTACAGCGCCGCTGAAGCAGCTTATTGGATTGGAGATCAGCATTGTTTCTTCGTTTTTTCTGTATCTTCTTACTCTTCTTTTCTCTTCTAATTCATAATCGTAACGAAAATCAACTCGTTCATCAAAGCAAAATCACAATCACAAGCGAATTTAATTGAATAAAATAGTTTTTTTTATTTATAAGTATTGTTTTTAATTATAAAAATAGAAATTAGCACAGTTTTCTTGATTTCTATAATTTCAAATTTGATTATAAAAAGTGCATTTTACACTGACTTTAAAAGATACTTATCAAAAATACAATAGCAACGAAATTCCAATTTTTGCGGGCTTTCTTTTTTGTCTGTTTTTTCCTTATCTATATTTTTCTATTTTTCTAATTTTTTTTTTTTTTTATAATGTATTAATTATTCTAATACTAGCAGATTACATATCCCGAATCCAGATACAATTGATGATTTATTGATTCAAAAAATTCTGTCTGTGGAGAATCAATGAGTTTCATCTCCTAGTAAGTATGGATTTTTACCCTGGGTATTCTTGACTATGATAATATTTATTTTTAATTTTACTTTCATAGAACTCAGGATCGAATAAGTTTCATGAAAGTTAAAAAAAATACAAATAAAATGTCACATTCATAGTTAGTTATTTATGATCACATGTATATAAGGGCTTCTCAATGTGATCCGAGCTTGTCCTAAATGTATTAGCGAATGATATACCTTGGGATGGTGTAAGCTAAACAAATATATATCTTTCGTATCTTCGGTTTCGGCGGGGTCGCGTCTTAATAGCTTCGGACTCCTTCGTCCCCAATAAACAGAAGATTGCGTTGGTTGATAAAGATTGGAATCTGGCCTGTCCACCGAAATTTTTTTAATGTTTCGGAAAGTTTATTGTATGCAGAAAAACTCGCAGTATGGTATCTTAGTTTATTCATATTAAATAAATACGTTTCATAAATAAATATTAATTTTCCATTTTTAAAAAATTGAACTAATGAAAAAAAAAAAATAAAAAAATAACAATCCAATTCTACGCACATGTATTCTTCTATATTTTGGATTTTTTATATCCCGACAAAAACCCTACTCCCCGTCACCCCAAACAAGACCACCGAAAAAAAAAACGAAAGAGGAAAGACCAAAAGAAGTTATAAAAAGAATGAAAAATTTCTTTGGGGTAACAGCAGATTTATTAAATGTTAAAAGTTTTTGTGGGCTCAAAAGAGAAATAAATATTGGTAAATCAAAAATAAGGTCTTTACCAAAAAAAATCGAAAAATTAATTTCCACCCCACACAACCAAACAACCAAAATGATTTGAAACCACAAAAAAACTTTGGTAGGTAAAATTTCTTGACCAAATATTATGCAGTGTCTTAAACGATTCATGTTCTTATTCCGGTTGTAAAAATAAACCTTCCCTCACCTAAAAGGGAATGAAAAAGAGGTGTTAGTAATACATGCTTCATCGAAAAAATGGTAAAAGGGATCGTCGGAAGGGTTATATAGGAAAAAAAGGAAGGAATAGTATACCCTATGAAAATAGTAATTGCAGGGGACGATTATTAAACTGGTCTTCTTATAGACACTATGCTTTTGTTATCATTCCAACCGGTATACGATCCGATTAATCCAACTAAAAGAACTTATACAACTGGTAGCGTTTATTTGAATCTTCCATACTTGAAGTAAGGAACAAAGTAGGGCAGATGTAGAATAGAGCTTTCAATCAGCACCTATTTTACTGAAAACAGGATTACCGGGTCACGACGGAACTTAGACTAGGGAGCTTCTGGCAAGCCGAAAATTGGGGGGAATCGACAGTAAGTAACCTAAAATGAATGATTCTCGATTATATTTTAAAGGAAGTCGTTATCTCGATATGATGTTAAGCATGATTAAACAAGTGGATCAAAAGAGGTAGGACCCATTTTAATAACAAGTAAGATTTTACGTCCACGAGAAAAAGGACCTTTTACGGTCTTAGGATTAGAAAGTACACTTTTATTTTATAATTATGTGAATTAGGAAGTTAATAATAACCATGTTTAACTGACAAATACGCGAATGACCGGAAAAGACGATTACCAAAAATACAAAGTTTTCGCTGATATGGGGTGAGCCTGGGATAGAACGTAATTAAAATATACATATCTTCCGACTATAAACTATCACTAAATTTAAAATAGTAAATTGTTTAAAAATTGTATAACTGCGAAGGGAAAGGAAGAAATGGGAAGGTAGTATTCCATTAAAATTATTTGTTAAATAACGCGGTTTACCAAATAGGTGTTAGTTTATATGGTTTCTAAAAAAAAATGACAACAACCGTACAATATAAAATTGGCTAATTAAGAAGAAAACATTAGTTTATAACATCAAATCATATCCAGATGGATTAGAAAAGAAAACAACTCCTTTTATAACAAGATTATAAGTTTTTTATTGCTTTTGTTTGCTAAGGAAGTTCAAATTAAAACCGATTCTCAAAATCTAATCAAACTCAGGGGTCGTAAATCTAAACGATTTTCTAATCTAAAC